>JASANF010001676.1:0-155567 GCA_030248245.1 Trissonchulus sp. WLG1_4 | reverse complement strand
TTGTTTTTGGATAGTTTTGAGTGCGTTATGATGTTTTAAGGCATCGTCTAGGCTTAGTTGGTAGGATTCTCTAGGCTAAGCTGGCAGGATTGTTTCTGAAAATGATTCGTTTTTTTATTGCCTAAAAGCCTGAACCTAAGCCTAAGCCTGAACCTAAACCTAAGCCTAAGTCTCATACTAAGCCTAAGCCTAAGCCCCATACTAAGCCTAAGCCTAAGCCTAAGGTGAACTTAAGACCAAGTTTGAATTTGGTCAAAAATTGGTTACGTTTCTGGCGAATTTGGCCAATTTTTCGGCAGGAACCCGGTCAAAGAGCCTTTGTTTTGATTCTAAAAAAATTGTAAACAATAATCTGACACCATTTAGACACGATTAGAACGGAAAAAACAAGAGCTTCGGAAAAAAATTGCGAAAAATGTCTCTCCTGAGGGTTCAGATTTCGGGGGGTCGTATCAGGAAACCAAAAATGGTAATGGAGCGGGAAAAACAGAGAGGCCAGAAAAAAAAAAAACCTCCCTGGTGGGGTTCGATTTCGGGGGTCGTACTTCTTTAAGCAAAAATGCTTCCCTCAAGGTGGTCTACTCAATAAAGATAGGTCCACTATTTCCCCCAAATATCATTAACCGAAAATGCAATAGGGATTTTGAAGCAAAGAGCTCCCCCAAGTGCCTCTCTCTAAAAAAAGGTCCCTATTCCCCCCTTCCGTGCGGGCTACAGGAAAATTATTTCTAGAAAAAAACTAGAAAAAAACCATAAAAAAACTAGAAAAAATTATCTAGTTTTTTTCTGGTTTTTTTCTAGTTTTTTTCTAATTCTTCCTGACGAATATCTAGTTTTTTTCTGGTTTTTTTCTGGTTTTTTTCTAATTTTTTCTAACTTTTTTCTGACTTTTTTCTGGTTTTTTTCTAACTGCCAGTCTCACGATCTAGTTTTTTTCTACTTTTTTTCTGGTTTTTTTCTGACCCTATAGAGAATGTTTTCTAGCTTTTTTCTGGTTTTTTTCTAACTTTTTTCTGGTTTTTTTCTAGTTTTTTTCCAGCTGTTTTCTATGTTTTTTCTGGCTTTTTTCTGGTTTTTTCTAATTTTTTTCTGGTTTTTTTCTGATTTTTCACCAACCCTTTCATGGACATTCTCAATTTTTTCAGAGTGTTCCCTGATGATTTTCTTTATTGTTCAGCCACGTTAATGCTCTTTATATACGTTTTCTGAAACTAAATTCTAGTTGTTTTTTGAGGGTGTCTAGTTGTTTTATGCACTGTTTCTAGTATGTATATGCTAGGTTTTTAATTTTTTTCCAGATTTTTTCTGTTTTTTTCTAGTTATTTTCTAACTTTTTTCTGGTTTTTTTTCTAGTTATTTTCTAACTTTTTTCTGTTTTTTTCTAGTCATTTTCTACTTATTTTCTAACTTTTTTTCTGTCTTTTATATAGTTATTTTCTAACTTTTTTTATTGATTTTATCTAGTTATTTTCTAACTTTTTTCTGGTTTTTTTTCTGATATTTTTCTAGTTATTTTCTAACTTTTTTCTGGTTTTTTTCTAGTTATTTTCTAACTTTTTTCTGGTTTTTTTCTAGTTATTTTCTAACTTTTTTCTGGTTTTTTTCTAGTTATTTTCTAACTTTTTTCTGATATTTTTCTAGTTATTTTCTAACTTTTTTCTGGTTTGTTTCTAGTTATTCAAATTTTTTCTGGATTTTTTCTAGTTGAATGGTCTTACTGTATATAGTCAAAGGGAATAAAAATTACAAACTCAGCAGCATAAATACACGTATATATATATATATATATATATATATATATATATATATATATATATATATATATATATATATATATATATATATATATATAAATTTATTAACAATACATTTTTTTTGCGCGTATTACGTTATAAACGGTGGACAAACACCGTCCGCGTCTACCATTCTTGTATTTAAGTGGTACACAGCAGCTAAAGCCTGAATATTTCAAAAAATGCCAAATTTTGTTGAAACATCACCAAAACAGGTTTCGTAAGGCGTGTCGGGGTATAGGCCAAAACGACGTTTTACGGCCAAATTTTTTTAGCAAAAATTGTCGTCAAACAAATTAGGGTTTTTTCCCTCAATATGGTTTTTTCCCCCCAATATCGTTTTTTCCCCGCACAAACTTTGGACAGTCACAGGTAAACCACAACGTTTTACTGTTCTTGAGCTATAGAAGTATAGAGGAAAGGTAACTTGTTTGAAAAATGCAAACGGCGTTGGCCAAAACGTTTTTTGTGAAAAGTTATGACAAGTCAAATCTCAAATATGTGGAAAATTTTGTCACTTTGCAATTTTTCACATGCAAAATTTTGATATTTGATTAAGAATGCTACAAGACTCAGAACTGCACAAAAATTGGTGAGTTAAGTAAGTTTCAGATGCGCTCTCGACCTGACCTACATACTCAAAAAGGGCCTATGTTTAAAGATTATCTGTTACGGATTTTTCAGATGTTTTTTACCCTTTCCATTCAGAGACATTTTACAGACTTTCGGAGGAATTTCAGACAAATTTCAGATAAATTCAGAGGAAATTCAGAGAATTTCACCCAGAATTCAGAAACTCTGAATTTTATCTGAAAAAATGTGACAGTCTTTTCAGATAAATTTCAGATATTTTTACACGAGTTTCAGAGAAAATTCACGTGTTTTTCACATCTGTAAATATCAGGTAAATTTTATCTGAAATTTGTGTAAAAAGTATCTGAAATTAATCTGAAAAACCAGTAACATTTTTCAAATAAAATTCAGTCTCTGAATTCTGGGTGAAATTCTCCGAATTTTCCCTGAATTTCTCTGAAAATTATCTGAAATTCCTCTGAAACTCTGTAAAATGTCTCTGAATGGAAAGGGTAAAAACCATCTGAAAAATCCGTAACCGAAAAAATTTCACAGAAAATGTATGTACTATGTATATATATAATACAATGATAAAATTATGTGACGTTTGGAGGGCGATAATTAGCAGCAAGATGGCCGTTGACGGATTTGATGGACGTATGTGGGCCACAGGAAGACCTGAAAACATGAAAATATATTTTTGCACGATTCGGAGGTTCGTTTTGAAACACTCATCTACCCGGTTTACATTTGATTTTGGACAAATATTTTCACCCGTAAAACGGTACGCACCTCATCTTAATAAAAGTAAAAAACCCCATGGCCTTGATCTGATCTCTAGCCCCCAAAAGAACTGTTGCCGCTTTTAATGAACATCATATAAAAAAACCAAGATTTAAACTCAGCAGAAAAAAGGAAGAAACACAAAAATACCATAAATTAATGTACAATAACGATATATATGATATATAACATGACATAAAAGGTATATAACGGACTTTAAGGTGGCGCTCCTGAAATGTGGGTTTTGGCCACTATTTTAAAAACGCGCAAAAATAAACATGCCTCGTAAGAACAAAAGTTGTTCAGAAGTGAATTTCCTTTAATTTGATGCCCATATCACATGAAAAAAATTTTTAAAATTTTTGAGCTTTTTGAGCAAGAAAATTAGATTTTTTCAGAAATCGCCTTACAAGCCAATGCATTTACACGTATGTAATGAATTTGAAAGACTGAAAAACGCAACCAGCTGCATTTTAGCTAAACACACTTTAAAATCTTTGGTGTTTTATTGAGTGTGGTGTAGTTTTTTGTGAAATAACGCAATATTTTTTGCATGAGACAGAAATATAGTGCGTGTGAATACAAACGCAAATTTTCGGCTTGCGATTTTAAAAAATTGGCTCAACGAAAAAAGTTAAAATTTGGCACATAAATGCACCTTGTCATCTTCGAGCGGTCGCAAAATTTGATTTTTGGCAAATCGATAGTATCTAAAAAATTTAGCCAAATTTATGTTTTTCAAAAATCGCGATTTTAGTGTTTTTCGATATATGAATCATATTCATCAAAAATGACTTTTTGCGACCGCTCGATCACGTTAAGGCGACTAAAATGAGCTATTGATTGTGCAACAGCTAGTTAGTTGTGAAGAGAAATCGCAAGCCGAAATTCCACTCACGTTTGGTCTACAGTGAATGCTAATTTGTATCAATCAACTTCATTTTTTGTATTTAGGCATACTTTTACACCAGCTTGCCATTGTGTATCTAAAATTGATCCCAAACTGCCGTTTTTTGAAAAGTCACATTTCAGGAGCGCCACCTTAAGAACGTTACAAAACGATTTAGTAAAAGCAGAAAAAAGTTAGAAAAAAGTTAGAAAAAAATCAGAAAAAAACAGAAAAAAGCTAGAAAAAAACTAGATCGTATTTTGCGAAAGTTTTTGCGAAAGAAAGAAGCAAAAACACCGGAAAATACAGAAAAAATAAGCTAAAATAATGCATTACAAAGGGAATCACATACACAAAAGACTAAAACAAATGACAACAAGTCGGGTGACATCAACGGGTTGCCGACAGTGGGTAGAGGACCCTCTATTCTAAGCAACGGACCCTCTATTCTAGGTAGAGGACCCTCTGTTCGTGTTCAGGGGCTCAAATTACCCCTAGGGACGTCAAAATCCCAATTTCGAAAATTTGACCCCTGGGGACCCCCTGGGCAGCGTGCCCTAGGGGGGTCATGGAAGGGTCCCGAGGGGTCCTAGACGAAAATGGACCTCGGATTCGTGTTCCGGGGCCCAAATTACCCCTAGGGACGTCAAAATCCCAATTTCGAAAATTTGACCCCTGGGGACCCCCTGGGCAGCGTGCCCTAGGGGGGTCATGGAAGAGTCCCGAGGGGTCCTAGACGAAAATGGACCTCGGATTCGTGTTCCGGGGCCCAAATTACCCCTAGGGACGTCAAAATCCCAATTTCGAAAATTTGACCCCTGGGGACCCCCTGGGCAGGGTGCCCTAGGGGGTCATGGAAGGGTCCCGAGAGGTCCTAGACGAAAATGGACCTCGGATTCGTCTTCCGGGGCCCAAATTACCCCTAGGGACGTCCAAATCCAAATTTCGAAAATTGGACATCTGAAACCCATCTTTTACACCCTTTTATACTAATGGCTGAAACATAACCCCAACAGGTTTCGTCCATTTTCCCTTCAAGGTCACGCGACGCGGGCCCCCGAGGGGCCACGAGTCCATAAAGTTGGGGGGGTGCAAGTACTAATGGTAGAGATCCCTCCACCAAAGTTTGGGACCAATCCGACCAGGGGGGGCTGAGACAAACCTGTTTCAAATTAGTGTCCGGAGAATAATAATAATTACAATTAATAATAATAATAATATTAATATTAATAATAATAATAATAATAATAATAATAACGGACATGACAGATACAAAAGGGTTGCTTTTTGTTGCTTCGCAACTAGTCGGCAACCCAAAAAGGGCGTAAAAGTACTCCAAAAACATTAAAAACCGATTTGGGGCAAATCTGAAAAAAGTTAGAAAAAAACCAGAAAAAAACCAGAAAAAAACTAGATCGTATTTTGACAAAGTCAGAAAAAAACCAGAAAAAAACTAGATCGTAAGTTAGAAAAAAACTAGAAAAAAAACAGAAAAAAGTTAGAAAAAAGTTAGAAAAAAACTAGATAATTTTTTTTGGTTTTTTTCTAACTAGAAAAAAGTTAGAAAAAAACCAGAAAAAAAACCAGATAATTTTTTACGATCTAGTTTTTTTCTGGAAATAATTTTCCTGTGTGTTATGTAAACATATAAATTTCAAAATTACAAAACTTAAGCCTGACCCTCAGCTTAAGCTGAAATCCCAACCTCAAGCGTAAACTTGAAAACGTACACGCACACTCACATATGTTGAGCCTTGCATGAAAGAGAGCTCAATACAAATCCCCAACGAATCGCTTAGCTTAGCCCCAACTACCCCCCCCCCCCCACTAAGCCAAACACTAAACATAATGTGAATACAAAACCGAAACAATTGCGAAGCAGCTAAGCGAAGTGTACATATGTAAGTACAGTACATAAGTGTATGTGTACATAATGTATGTGAGTAACACTTAGGCCCGTAATCACATACTAAGTGCTGAAAAATAATAGAAAAGTTGCGGAAATTTGGCTGAAACTTGAAGGAAATATGAATGAAACATTAGTGAAAAATAACAGAAAAGTTGTAGAAATTTAGCGGAAATATGACTGAAAATTAAATGAAACATTGCTGAAAAATAACAGAAAAGCTGCGGAAATTTAGCGGAAATTTGACTGAAATTTAAAGGAAATATTGCTGAAAAATGACAGAAAAAGTGCGGAAATTTAGCGGAAATGTGACCGAAATTAAGCCAAAATTAAACTGAAAATGTGTAGAAATAAAACCGAAAGTTGAAGGAAAAAAAGCAAAAGTTTAGGCAAAATATGTACAAAAAACGCACGAAATGAGTATGAAATTTAAAGGAATACATATTTTAAAATTGGTTCAAATTGCATTTCCTCCATTTTTCCTTCATTTTTCGGTCACTTTTCGAAAAAATTTTTTCCTGTGACCTGCGAGACGCACTAAGGCCGCAAAGCTTGTTTAGACGGTGCGTTTCGCTTGCGACACCCTGCGGCTTGCGTTTTGCGTCGAAATCGCAGCGGCAAAAACGCACCGTGTGAATCGGCCTTTAATCCTAGTTGCTTGCATCAAATAAAAGGACACTTGCTACTGTGAGATCATAAATATAGCTGCACTTTTAAACCGAACTTGACTGTCAATGCCAGCTTGCTGCTGAGCATCGGTGACGTTTTCAAATCGTATTTATGGTATTAGCTTTCATTAAAAATCGCTACTTATGCCTAATGATGCTTATTTTTCTATGAAATTGTAATTAATTTATTGTCTACGGAAAAGAAACTAAAACTGTTGATATACAAGCTTAATTTAACTATGTATATTTCGCCTCTCTTTTCAGTTGGCAAAATTACGATTTTTAGTATATATAAATGAGCTAAATATGTTGCTAACAAAGCTGTATTAAATATATTTGTGTTACTTTATGACGATCAAACTTCAGGCTGATATTACGACTGTATTGGTCATAATTTTCTACGATTAGCCGTATTATGTCGAAAAACAATGATTTTCGACAAAAATTGAATTTTTTCGAAAAGGTATGAATTAACGTTTTTTCGCTTGGAAAGTGCTAAAAATGAACTCAGCGCATGCGAAAACCTATAAAAATGTGTTTTCACGGTGAAAAAATGTCAGTTTGAATTTCTCCCCCCCCCCCGCCTCAGTTGCGCCTGTTATGTATATTAAACGAAAGCTAATTCACTGCTGAACAACCTTTCTTCAAGAACAAAGACCTGAAAACGTGACTGAAAACTTTTATTGCCCAACGTCAGTTATTCGGAGCGCCACCTTAAGGGGGCGCTCCGGGAATCAAGGATTTGGGCCGTATTTTTTAAAAACAGCCAAAATGACCTATCATTCTTGAAGAAAAGTTGCCCAAAATACTATTTCTGATGTTTTGACGTGTATATCTCCATAGCAAAAAAATGTGGAAAAAATTGGACAAATTACTGATTTTATTCGACTTTTACACAAATTCAGAAAGTAAGCCAGTGCATCAACGCTTTTCGAGGTTTTCCAAACAGACGATACGTAGGTTTTATTAGTCGTAATGAAAAATTACAACAATTTTATTGCGTTCTGTGCAAAAAAATTGCACAAGAAACCATTTTTAGAAGCAGCAGACTCAAATATAGGCTGTGTGAATACAAAACCATTTTTTCGGCATTCGATTTTGTCCTCTATTTGGCCAGCAGATACTCAGTAAGGCGATCCTCAGCCTCATCGTAAGCGTTCTCAGGCCACTGGTATATGAGGCGGCGTGGGTGCTCGTCCATCTGCAGACCAGTGGCTTTGCCGATTAGGTTTTCAAAAGGCACGGCATCATCACTGTCACCAGGTTCTGGGTACTCGAAGTATCGACAGTTGCTACTAGCAGCGGCCCGTCTTGACTGATTCTCGTGTAGGTAATCCAAAGATACAGTCAAGTTTTCTTCGTGATTGAACTTTCCCTTCACTTTGGCCAGATACCAGCCGGTTCGCCGAGTTAGAGATTCTACGAAAATTGCGACCACGAAAGTGCCAATTTCGAGAGCTTCAAAAGAAGGCACATCCAGAACATATACTGGCTGGCCATGGTCGACATAAAGCTTGATTCATCGTGCAAGACAGCAGCATGGTTCGAATCCATATTCGTACCAGTGAAACCGGGACTGCCGTCATCTGGACATTGCTCATCTGCCTCCCGGAGACTGCGTGTGAGACGGCCATTTCAGCAATAGCTTCATCGCTGGCCCAAAAGTCGTGGGGCTGTAGACCAGTGCAAACCGGATTCTTAGGACCACTGCGTGCATTTGGCTTAAATTTGGCCAACACGTTCATGGTACTGACCCGTGTTTCTCCCAAAAATCTGCTGGAAAACTTGTACCCGATTCCTTTGAGTTTGGTACTCTGCTTGTTGTCTACTTCAACAGCATCAAGCAGCAGGTAGTCATCGTGGACCTGAAACATGAATAGTGGAAGCAGGAGTATGTATAATGAGAAACCACATTGACATAAGGAAAAGTAACTGTAGCTTTTTGTAAAGTAGGATTTTTTACTAGGGTAAAGTGCTTTACTAGAGTTATAGGTTTTTGGTTTTTTGAGCAAAAATAAACACACCTTGCATGTCGATCTAAGTTATGTGCCCACCAAATCAACTCATACGCATACACACACACACACACACACACACACACACACACACACACACACACATATATATATATATATATATATATATATATATATATATATATATATATATATATATATATATATATATATATATATATATATATATATATATATATAGCTATATATATATATATATATATATGTATATATATATATAATATATATATATATATATATATATATATATATATATATATATATATATATATATATATATATATACATGTATATACATGTACATGTATATATATAATATTAATATAGTATATATTTTTTATGAGTATAGTTCATATGATGTAATTATAGTTCTAAATACTTATTAATATATTGTAAGTTTCAGTTTTGCAAACTTTTTACCTCAAACACACGGCCAATTGCAGTATTAGAATAATCTTCACAAAAAATGACCCATTAATTTTTTGCCAGCTCTGCCGTTGAGTCAAAGGTTCAATTTCACTTAAGGGGGCGCTCCGGGAATCGGGGGTTACATAAAAAATTGGCGAAAAAGTTGGCAAATGTCAAACTTTACTATACATATATGTAGTATGGCACAAAAGAACACTGGAGGCAAAGTTTCAAATCACGTGATCATGTCACGTGACTCCCAGAGCACCAAACGTGAGTGAATTTTCGGCAAACGATAACTCTGCTTATACTTTGCGTCTAGTCACACTTTGTATACCAAAATGTAGCTTATGTGCTTGTGAAGCGGTTCGTTGCCGCACCTACGAATGGCCCAAGCAATAACAGAGGGTACCGGCTACCTAGGGGAGAGTCATCCCTCGCCCGTAGCCTCGACCGCTCCGCCGGCGGGGCTTCCAGGTATGATGAGCGGGGTCTTCCGTGCGGGCCGGGGTTGCCGGACACCGACGGGAAAAGGGGCTTACCTACTCTACGGGGCAAGTCGCAGTAGGCGCAGCACACTGAGCAAACACGGCCCACTAAGCCTGAATGGGCTTTCCAGGGCTAGGTAGCAGATGGAAGGGGGAATGAAGGGGGAACGATCACGGAACGCAGAGGGGTGGCAGGACCTCGCTAGGCCGATACTGCCTGGGGGCATGCGAAGGAACACAAAGCGGCAGGGCTTCTAAGCCTGAACTGCCCAAGACGGACTCGCACACTCCGGAGTAGAATTTGGCAATTTATTAGAAAGAACACAGAGAAGTATTAGTTGGCCATTTTGGCATAATAATAAAACAAAACGAGTAGAAATACACAACCGCACAGAGCCACTGTCCGCCAACACACTGGACATTAATCCTGCAGGCTACTGTACAACACAGGCTGACTAAGCGTCTACACACATAAGAAATGTCAAGTACGTACATAATGTTAAATTAGGTTGAGCGTGTATTCATAAATGTGACTATGTAAAAGGTAAGTTAAATGTGGATATGGGAGTAAGGGAGGGTCTCCCAAGTGAAGCCTTACAGATCTTCCCCTCCTCACTTAATTGTGCTCCTGCACAATTAGGCAAGAAGAGAGAAAACCGTAAGCCGACACAGGTGGGGTGTTGGGGGTAGGAGTAGGGTGGGTTTTGAGAGAATTTAGGTAGAATTTTTACCCCGGGAGGGTTCTTCCCCTCCTCACTTATGAATTTGCCCACACAATTTATACCCAAAAATACACACCAAAACACATAATATATTACTACATACAAAATACACAATATCACTAGGCGAATCACTGAGTTATCGATGAGGTTGATTAGTCCCAAAACAAGTGAGGTAAGTCGGACAAATCTGGCGAATGTATATACAAGGCACTGATTAGTATACAAGATCACGAGTATGACGAGAAAGTTCCAAAATAAGGCAAGTACAGTTCAAACAAATGGCACAAGGCAAGGTACAGTTAGTATACAGTCTGTACAAGGCTCACCGTTCATACGGTTAATACAGTCTATACAGTTCACAGTTCGTGATCCTCAGGCGTTCCGAGGTGCGTGTGGGGATGGGGTGTCGCCATAGGCGCCGCAACGAAAGGCAGGGGGTAGACGATTCACGAATTGAGCAATAACGCACCGTAGGCAGTTCAAAAATTGAGCAAATATGCATAGTTTACAGTTCGTACATTGAGCAATAGCGCCGAGGTAAATGTAACGAATATAGGGCGCGGCAGCAGAGGTATAAGGCTGCGGTTTGAGCACTGAGGATACGACCGCCGGTCCAAAATTGGGTGGCCTCCATTTGGGCGTGACACGTCTGGCATGCGTCTAACGGTGCCTCATTGGCTCCCGCTGGCGCCACCATCGATGCACTGCACCATAGGCTGTTGTGGCATGGGCGTTGGCACATATTATACATACAGTATACGCACTACAAAAATCACAAATACACCAATTCAATAACACAAATTATAGCACTCAATTAAGGCAATAACAACAAATTAAAGCACAGGGCAAAACAAAACAAATTATCACAAATTACTACAAGTTACCAATACCAAAAAATAAAGCACATATTAAAGCATATAGACAAAGCATAATTACCAATAATACCAGTATTATGAACAAGGGCACGAGGTAAATGACATAGTATCAAGGCAAACATGGCATACACAGCCGACAATGAAAAATGGAAAATATTTTTGGGTTCTATATGATTATAATATGTTTTTGTGTTTTAGATTATATGCCTTTTTTTGAAAAAAAATGGAAGGAAATGAAAAATGAAGAGGTTACAAAAAATGACAGGAATAACAAAAAAAAAATACCCGAACATTATACATTATGCATCGTATGACAGTTACACAAAAATAAAATTTTATTTACACGTTGATTTTCATTGTCTATTTGGCGTAGATAGTTGGCGTAATTAGCGTCTTTTTGCGTAATAGGTGACAGTTCGCTGGCTACGACCTAGCAACTGGGCGGCTTGTGTTCGAGCGCGAGTCGAACGAGTAAGGCGGGCAGAGCGGGTGGCGTGCGCTGAACGAGTGACAATTGCGTGAGTCACCTCGCGCTGTTGCTCCGCAGGCATGTCACGATAGGGCACGTAGGCGGGTCCGTGTTAACAATCGGCCCAGTGACCCTTTGAAGACGCGGGTCGTTCGCCTCGGGGCGTTCTAGACGTGGGACCTCAATACGGAACGGCGTCGTTTGTTGAACAAATGCCGTTGCACCTTCCGATCGTATGGTGGGCGTATCCATCCGTGGCGGCCACTGTTCGTGCTCCTCTACGTCCACGTCGGATAGTTGTTCAATAACCAGTTGAGGTAGTGGAGCAGATTCCACCTCCATTCGCCCTTCCTCTTGTTGTTGTTGTTGGGACGCATCTTCTGCTGGTTTAGGGTCTTGTCCCGCCGGGCGTCGGTCGTCTTGCGTGTAAATGGGCTCCTGTGGTGTCGGGTCCCGGATTGGGCTTCGTCGACGACTCCCTCGTCCGACACTATAGTATTCACGCCGGTCAGGTTCCGGTAGAGGCGTCCGTCGCGAGCGTCCGCGTCCCCTGGACCTATCCGAGCTCGGGGTGGCTCATGCTCTCGCCTGGCTCGGTGCTCATAGGACCCATGAGGAGTCGGGCTGACTCGTCGGTGATGTTGTTCTTGCGGGTCTCGATGGTCCCGCTCAGGTTCACGTCTGAATTCTACCTCCCCAGATTCAAAGACTCGAGGTAAAGACTTGGCGTAGTACCTCTAGTAGAATTGACTCGTTGAAGTAGGTTCTTGAGGTCCACGGAAGAAGACTACCCGTTCCTCTTCTTCTCGGGTTCGACATTCCCGGTTTTTCTCTTTGCATCCGGCGTCTCTTGTCTTCCTCCTCCCTGCGTCGTCTTCGCTCTCGAGAGTCGTCACGTTCACGGTGTTGTTGAGCGTCCGGTCGTCTTTGAGAACCTCCATCATAGCATCTTAGGCCACGGTCCGGTCGCTCAGTCGACGCCTTTCGCGTCTTGTAGTGGCTCTCGTCGTGTTTGCGGTAGGAGTCTTCATCCTCTCGTCGGCCTTCGTACGATCGCGGGTGCGATTCGTGACGTCCACTGTAATGGCTGCTTTCGCGCTCAGAGTTGTAGGCCCGCGCCTGAGAGTGACGCTCGGTACGGACGTTCCTTTTCTCGGTCGTGGTCTCGCCGAGGTGGCAGTCTGGACCTCAAGTCTTCCTTCCCTCGCCTGGGTGGGATCAATTCTTTCAGATCTTGGTGAGGTCTACTGGTCGACGGTCTGTCACGATTGTCTCTGTCTCGAGGACGATATCCGGAGGGTCTGTAGTTCTCACGGTGAATTCGGTCTTCTTTTCTGGGTGGTGGTTCAGGATGACGGCGTTTGGGTGGGGGAGAAGGTATATGGGGGACCTCCACAGACTGAGGCAGTTCACCCTTTTCCGTTCCTTCTTCTGCAACTGTCACCACCAGATTTTCCACATAGGATTTCGGTCGGTCAGCTTCTTGCAGTGCCTGTTGTTTCTTCTTCTTCAGTCGCTTCTTGGTAGAGCGCGGTACTACAAGGGCTTTAGACGAGTCATCCCGTTCGGTATCGTCCTGTGTACCCTCTCTATTCAAGTTGACTGGGCGAGGCACCATCGTGTAGTGCGAGGACGGGTTGTTCAGCACCTTTGGTCCACAAAACGGCATCAAGTTGTCTGGGGCCAGTGTGATCTGGTTCCACGGCATCAGCTTAAGCCATTGCTGTTTCTGCTTGGCCGCTCTTCTTCTGGCAGACCCTCTGTCCGATTCCCTTTTGTAGAACAGACCAGCAGCTGGGTAGTACCGAGCCGAGGGGTCGGCAGCTAGGGTTCCAGCTGGCACAATATTGTCAGTCAGGGCTGGGCTTGGATTTACCTGAAAGACATGGTAGGGCCATGAGCGTTCACCTCCTGTGGTTTCATAGGGAGGGCATGGCTGGTTGTTGTTGTAGTTCGACATGGCTAGTTCTATGCGTCGGTTGACGACATCCATGCGGTGTTGTCGCTGACCCGTGGGGTCTGGAGTGTTCATTGGCAGGATCTGCCCGTTGACTTCGAAGTCTTCCCGTCCTTTTTCGAGGAACCACAGGCAGATCTCGGTGTAGGCCAGACCGAGGTAATTTTCACCCGTGGCGGCAGTCGGGTTGTGAGCGTATCCCGCCACCTGCATTCCTCCAGCTACCATTAGAGGATCAAAAACCGACAAGTAGCTGAACAGCGTGGGCATGTTCTCTTTGAGCACCTTCTTGGTCTCTTCGTACTGGTAGAACTGTTCCCAAGCGAGGAGTCGCACAAGTGGGAGACAGATTTCCCGCCAGAATTCCTCTTGATCCGGTGTATAGGAATTTCTCAGGGTGTTTCTCAGAGCTACCGCCCACATGGCTGCTCCCTGCTGAAGAATAAACGCGTTCTTGTTCAGGGCGTTCAGTTTGTCTGCCTTGATGTATTTGAGGGCATGGTAGGCCGTTGGGAATAGAATGTTCCAGCCGTACAGATGGAACTGTTGCGGCAGAATGAAGTCCAAGGACAACGGGTAAGGTGGTGAATCCCGGTTGTCCATGATATTATAACCGTACTTCGTCGTCAGCTGTCGGCCGACTCGCGGGTCTCGGTAGTACAGCAGGGCATAGACGTCTCTGATGGCCCGGTACCCGGCCGTCTGTGCCACGATCAGGTTGAACAGATTCACGAAGTACGTTCTGGCTCCGTGCGGCTTCGGCAGAAGGTTCGGGTACAGGTTAGTTTCGGGGAAGACCTTGACGACTAGGTCGTACTCCGTTCTTGGGGAATCCCGTTCCTCGTCCCATTAGTGCGATCGATTTGTGTTCGATCAGTCCGTCCTTCATTGCTGGCAGAGTCAGCTTGACGAACTGCGTAGGCATCAGGCCTCGCGCTCCACCTCCTCGCTTTTGGGTTGACTTCATTGTGGAGTCGGTTCCTGTCTCCGTTGGCTCCGAGGTGGTCGTCTTTGTGGATGTGTCCACTGTGGAAAAATAGTCCACCGTTGCCTTATGCCAGTCTGGGTTGTCATGGATCGTTTCTTCGACGATTTGTTCCATTAGTCTGCTTGGCAACTCCCAGCAACTAGCCACGTTCAGATTGAACCAGTCTGCCAGTCTGATTCGAATTTCGTTCAGCCATGGGTGTAGGGCTGTCGGCGTGTCGTCACTGGTCCTTGGCATTCGTGCGCTTAAGTAGGCGTACTTTTCACTCAGTGGAGATGGTCGCACGTTTGGGTTTTGCATAAAACTGACTGGGCATCCCGCTCCTTCGATTATTTCTGGGTATCGGGCATGCACCTGTGCATTCATGTGGTAGACCGTGAAGATTTCTTTCGTGGCAAGGGACCAGTTGTAACTTCCCCGGTCATTTGAGGAAGAAAGTGACCAAGGCCTTGTCGCGAAAGGTAGCATCGTTGATACTCAGCCCGACTCTCAACCATTGGACATGACTTTCATCCGTCAGTGGTGCCATGACGAGTGGGTTGGCGTTGAACGGCACCTCCGGTCTGTTCGTTACCCATTCCGAGTAATCAGACAGATCCATGAATTTTGTCAGCAGGCCGTGTTCCCGTTCCCGCCGGAAATTTCTTTCCTCGGCAATGAACTTGGGTAGCAAGTTCGTAGGGGGTTCCGCCACTGGAACGTTGGCAATGTCCACTTTCACGATTTTGGTGGGCTTGCGCCTGGCTGCAGCTTGTTCTTGTCTCGTTATCGGCACTCCAGGAGCAGGTGAATGCATTGGTTTAACAGTAGTCGGAATCGAGTCCGGCGCCTGGGCTTTATCCTTTCCTGCCAATTCCTTCTGTCCAGCTTGGGCCGAGACGACCATCGTCCCTTCGTTCTGGGGGTGGCTCCTGCCTCTACCCAACGAAGTTCCAAGTGCAACACCCAGGTGTTTACTGCCGATGTAAAGGTCAAATTTCGGCAAGTGTGGAGCTTCCTGCTGCTTGGGGAATTTCAGGCTGTTGGCAGCATGGACCTGCATTCGACCCTTATCTGATTTGACAGTATAGGGGATTTCCGGTCTAGCTTTCCATTCCCAGCTTCCGTCACTACTAATGGCTCTAGGTGGCAGCGACACTTTTCGTGCGTCCACCTCCGTCTGATCCGTCTGACGACTTGAGTGCCGTGTCGATAATCAACGCTCGGCTGGTCATGCTTGCCAGCAGACCGGTCATAGTGACAACTTCACCAAGTTTTTCATGGGTCGGCACAAACTGGACTATCTTGATGAATAAATATTCTAGGGATAGTATGTCTTGACAGCCGTATGCGAAGATGTCCAGGGTGGTGATGGGCTGTTGTCCCCATTTGGACGGTGGAATGTTGCTTCTGCCTTTCACGATTTTTTTCAGATTTTCGTCGGGTCTAGTGTCCAGTGCAGTGTTTTTGGGGCTTGGGACCCCCCAAGCTTTGCACATCAGGTCCATCCCGAAATTCTGGTTATAGTACCCCAGGCAGTCCTCTGCGGGGTGGGTGGGCAGGTCTGGGTCCGCGGGCACAATGTTTCCGACGACCATGAGCGCTCCAATGGTACGCCAGAGCTCGGACATTTCAATAAAGTTGAGGCAAAAGTGTCCGTCGCCCATGAACTTTGCCCATATGAGGTTGTCGTTTTGCACCCCAATTTCCAGGAAGTACACACCGTTTTTTGGGTGCGTCAGGTGGTAAAGGA
Organism: Trissonchulus sp. WLG1_4; assembly: GCA_030248245.1. NCBI lineage: Eukaryota > Metazoa > Nematoda > Enoplea > Enoplida > Ironidae > Trissonchulus > Trissonchulus sp. WLG1_4. Next base: position 139,280 of record JASANF010001676.1, on the reverse strand, counting down.
ACTCAGGGTCCGTAGTCCGTCAGGGTGGCCAGAATCACTCCGACCAGGATCACGAAGCGGTGTTTGGGCACCGGATTAGTGTGCGAGACAGGGCCAGCCAGTTGCAGAACCGATGTCCTTGGGCTAGGCCGAAGGCTTTACCGGGGTAACCCTCGGTGTCCAGGAGGACATAACTGTCCCCGGAGATCATTTCGTTGATGTCTGTTAAGTGGCCCACCAGTTCCGTCAGGCTGGAGATGACAGTGATACCATAGGCCTTGGCGTAGTGTTTGTAGTTGCCGATGCACCTGGCCACCAGTTCGTTGACTCTGATTTCCTTGTCTTCGGCGAACTGTTCCAAGTAGCTGGCGGCCCAGAATGGTGTCATTTTGCCACGGGCTTTCTGATTGGCAAAATCACGCTCCGCGTATTTGGCACTAGGCCTGCGTGGGCAGGTCGGGTAGACTGGCTTGGCTTTTGACAGGAGCCGGTAGTTTTTTCTGGCGGTCTTCAGGAACCACCGCTCAAAATCTCCCGACATCGGTTTTGGAGGCTCCGGGGGCCTTTTCCTGGCTCGCATTCTGTTGGTGGCGTCCATGAGGTCCGTGATCTCGTCCGGGATGTGGATCTTTCCCGTGCGCACCGGCAGAGTTGCCTGCAGCTTTTGGACCTGCTTTATGGTGCGGCAGGGTTGACGGCCTTGTGGTCCTTCCCCTGCGTCCTTATCCTGTGGGGCTGAGCTGGTTCCCGGTAGTGGCGTTGGTTGGGCCACCAACCGTTCCAGAAACTGCCCCATGGTCTCGTCCTGGGTCCTGGGTGCTGGTGCTGGGCTGGTTCGGATTAGGCAGAAATTTTTGGTGCCTCGTGACACCGTGGCTCGTGACACTCGTGACGCCGCGGCCGCGATCCCACCAGCGTTCGTTCCGATCACCGCGGCACTTCTGAGGTTTGGCTCCGACCTCGCCTGAGATACCCTCGAGGTCGAAGGTCGGTTCAGGAGGGGGTCCACCGTACTCATTTCCGGGGATGGAGGGGCGTCCGTTGTAGGTGGGGCTTGGAAGTTGATGATGCCCTCCACTTCCTTTGGTTTCAGGGCCCTGGCGGGTGCTGGCTTCTTCCGCATCTGCGTCCTTGTTCAAGTTGAGCAAATATTCAGTTGAGCAGTCAGTGAGCAATCAGTTCCAATCAAAATAATCAGCAGCAGAGCAAAATGGCCAGTATCGCAATCAGCAGATAGCAGTAATAATAAGTAATGACGTTCTGTTCCTCGAACGTTCTCTGCATATTTGCTAAACAAAGTACAGTTCACGATACATACTAAGCAAAGGCAACAATTCCCTCAACTACCAAAAATGATTTGAAAATTTCGCTCCCTTTTTGCTCAAATAAACACAATTGGCTAAAAGTTCCCAAGGACCATTATTAGGCGGATAGGCTAACTGGTGGGCTGAAAATCCATTGTTTTGACGAATAAATTCATCCCCCTAGTTTGAAGTTTGCGTGAGTTCCCCTGTGGGTTGCTGGTGTTGAACACAAGGTAAGTTCGCAGGGTCGTCGACAAAAGGAAGTTTGCGGTGACCGAATAAAAATCTAGTTTTCTGGAGATGGTGATCCTAACTGTAGGTGAGTTGAAGGTCTAGTTGGTGGTAGTTGAAACTTTAGGACAGGAGAATTTTGTGGTAGTTGTAAATAGTGGACACCATGGAATTTTGCACACAGAAAATTTGATTCATCGGACCAGCACACAGGAAGCAGATGAGTTGTTTATTGGCACAATTCTATATACATACAATATATACATATATATATGTACAAGGCAAAGCATAGCAAAGCACAGCAAAACACACAGCAATGATGTTGAGATAGGGGTTCAACCGAGTCCGGTATTCTGAACGATGCCTCCTGGCCTCGCATATACCTCACAAGGTAACCCCTATTTTTCCTCGAGCTGACTGAAGTTACTCAGAGTCCGAAGATTCCAAGTTCGGGTCCGCACCACTACGGGTGGGCTGGTTTGCCTGTGGTTCTGTGCTGGCTCCGTTTTCCTTTTCATCTTCCGTGTTTGGTTGGTCCATTTCTTCTTCAAAGGTCGGTGTTGGTCGCAGTTTCTTTAGCCGGTTCACGTGAATCGGGTTGAAAATCTCGTCCGTGTAGAGAGACTGGATACGCACATTGTGCGGGCTGAGTTTCTCTACTACCCGGTAGGGTCCTTGGTACTTCTGTCTCAGCTTCGGACTTTGACCAGGCTGGATTGGGTGTTTGGAGACGTCCTTCATGACAAGATCTCCGACCTTGATTTCCTCCGGTTTGACCTTTTTATCGTACTGGATCTTGATTTTGGTCAAAGCTTCTTCCAGGGCTTTCTTTCCAATTTCCCAGCTTTTTCGGACTCGGACAGTTTCGTGCTTATAGCACTCTATACCCTCTGTTGGTTCTTGGAACTTTTTCTCCATTAGCGCAACGTCATCGGGCAGGTTTGGGTCTAGTCCGTGTAGCATGAAGAATGGGGTGTCCTGGATCGAGGCGTGTACGGACACTCGGTAGGTGAACAATGCCCACGGTAACTTCTCGTCCCAATTGGTGTGCTTCTCGGCTTCTCGTTGACGTTGGCCATGATGAACTTCCGCAGGGTCTTATTGAGGCGCTCCGCTACGCCGTTGCACTGTGGGTGGTAGGCCGTAGTCTGAAATTTCTGTGATCCGCAGATCTTATAAATGGCCTTCATCAGGTTGGAAATAAAGTTGGGCCCTTGGTCAGTCAGAACCTCCTGTGATACTCCATGTCGGGCTACGAAACCTTCCAAGTAGTTGCGAGCAATAGTCTCCGCCTTTTCGTTCCGCATTGGCCAAGCTTCTGCCCATCTGGTGAGGTGATCAACGATGACCAAGACGCATTTGTTCCCTCGGCTGCTCGGTGGGAAGTGGCAGACATCCATAGCAACACGTTGAAATGGTGTCGAGACCGGCGGAAACAGCTTCATCGGGGTCTTCGGATTCCGATTCACAGGCGCGAAGCGGTTGCAGACCGTACAAGACCGTATATAGTCCCCTGCGCCTTTTGCCATGGTCGGCCAGAAGTATCTGGTCTTCAGCTGGCACATGACCTTTTTGTAGGCCATGTGTCCTCCACCTTCGGGTGCGTCATGGGCTGACTTCAGGACTTCCTTCCAATAGCGCTCCGGCACGTAGAGTGTTCGATGGGCCTCTTGGCGTCTTTTGTTGTTACTGTCCACGTAACAACGGTACAAGATTTCCTGGTCGTAGTCGTAGTCGGCGATAGATCTTATAAAGGTGCGCCGGTTCTCGTCTGTGGGCTCCTCCTTCTTTTCGAAGTAGTCCACCATGGTCTTTGCCAGTGGGTCCTTGAGCAATTCTCGGTGCCATTCTTTATTTGGAACGTTCAGGATGGTCAGCAGTCGTTTCGGCGGGTACATTTGGTCCGTCACATCCATTTCCTTTTTGTCTTTTTCCGGCACGAAGAAAATTTCGTCCTTGGGTGGAGTTGCCGGTGGTTTCCCCGTAGTTGCTGGGCCCGTATGAAACTCGTCTCCCTCAGATTCTGTGACTCCTGTCCCAGTATCTGAGTTCTCGACGGTCTCATTCCGGGTTGGGCTGACCCGTTTTGGTGCCTTTTGGTCCTTTTTTCCCCGTTTCTTGTTTTTCAGTGTTTCCAGTGGTTCCAGCGTAGGTTTTCCGAATAGAGGGTTCCGCGAAAGGCATCGGCTACATTGTTCTCCCGTCCCTTCTGGTAGGCTATCTCGTAATCGATTTCTTGCATGGCTAAGGACCACTTTGCTAGACGGCTCTTGGCTAGGGCTTTGTTGTTGGCCCGAAATAGGAAGGTCAGGGCTTCATGGTCCGTCACTATGGTGAACTTCCGATGGGTAAGATAGTGTCGGAAGTGACGGCAAGCCCAGACCACTGCAAGTCCTTCGAGTTCGGAAATAGAGTATTTCTTCTCCCCACTGGTCAATGTTCGACTGATGTAGGCAATAGGGTGGACCTTGCCCGTTTCATCCGCTTGTTCCAAAACTGCTCCGAGTCCTTCAATGCTAACGTCGGTGCACAGCACAAACGGTTTTGTCCAGTCAGGATAGGCTAGGACTGGGGTGGTGACCATGGCCTTCTTCAGTCGTTCAAAGGCTAGTTCCGTCTCGTCCGTCCAGTCGTGTTGGTCCCCCTTCGTCAGTAGCTTGTTCAGGGGCGCGGCTATTTTTCCGAAGTCTTTCACGAAGCGGCGGTAATAGCCAGCTAACCCTAAGAATCCCCGTAGTTGTTTTTGGTTCTTGTATCGTGGGAAGTTCTGGACAGCATCCACCTTCTTTGGGTCTGTGGACATCCCTTCGGGCGTGATGATATGCCCCAGGTATTCCACCCGTGTCCGAGCAAACACACACTTTTTTGCGTTCAGGAACAAATTCTGCTCGCGTAAAGTCTCAAAGACTTTTCGCAGCATTTGTAGGTGGTGCTGCTCATTCGGTAATGGGATCAGGATGTCGTCAATGTAGACAGGCATGTCCGTCAGAAATCGGTCCATGATCCGCTGAAACGTGGGCGGGGCATTGGTGAGTCCAAAGGGCATCGCGTTCATATGGAACAGGCCCATATGAGTGATGAAGGCAGTCTTCTCCTTGTGCTCTGGTAGCATTTCAATCTGCCAGTAGCCACTACTCAGGTCCAGTGTTGAGAAGAGTTTCCCTTTGCTGAACATGTCCAGGCTCTCATCAATTTTCGGCAGGGGGTAGCGGTCCTTTCTGGTGATGTTGTTCAGCTTACGGTAGTCCACGACCAAACGGGGGGTCTTGTCCTTCTTGGCCACTAGGATCACCGGTGAAGCCCATTGTGAGTCCGATGGTTCACAGATCCCCGCTTTGAGCATGGACTGGATGTGTTTCTCGATCTCCGCTCGTTCCCAAGGGTTCACTCGGTAGGCCTTAGCAGTTACCGGTCCTTGTTCCCCAGTATCGATGGCATGGTAGCCTGCTTTGCAGCGGAGGCCGGCCTGCGGTTTGTCAAAGACATCAGCAAATTCTTGCAGAAGCAATTTGAGTTGTTGCTTAGCTTCCTCCGTCAGGTCAGCTGCACTGAGGTCCACTTCGTCAGTTGGCTTCTCGGTTTCATCCGGTTTCAGGGCATTAGCCAGCAAATGTTCCGTCTGCGCAGCCCCTCGAGCATTTTCCGGGCATCCATGTATGTACTTCATGGTCCAATTGTACCCTCGAATGCTTTTAGGGTGGCAGTTGGAGTTTTTCATAGTCGGGTTCATACATGGCTAGGGCAAACTCTTTCCCTTTTGTTTCGCCGGTCAGAACCTCTTCAGCGCAGGCAATACGCATTCCTCGTGCCAACAGGGTCTTCTGGTCGCTCAGGTTGTAAACTCAGATATAGTTTGGGTCTTTCGGATCCATCAGCGCAGGGGGTACGAATATGTCGTACTTCTGTCCCACTGTCGGATCGGGAATGGTGACCACGGGGTTTGATGGTATACAACAGCAGGCTGAATGACAACCATAGTTGTACATGCGGTTAGGTTTCACCTCCGCGTGTACCCAATCACAGGTGTTCGGAGCGATCCAGACGGATTCGCGAGCGTTAACTTCTGACACTGCCAGATTCATTCGGCCAATGTACTTCAGTATAGCCGCTATGTGGGCAGGACTCATTAGTTCGCGGTGTCCGAAGGGACCAGAAATGCTATGGGTGCCCGGGTGGATGGACCAGTGGAATTTGACTAGGAAGTCCATACCGATTAACAAGTCATAAGGACTGTGCAGTGAGACGTTGAAGGCGTGCATCCAGGTGCGTCCGGCAAACTGGAGCGGCAGATCCACTGATCTCTCAAAAATCACCATTTCCCCGTTAACTACTTTGGCTGTGGGTGTCATCGGCAAATTCAGTTTCAGGTCCGGGTGTTTGTCCTTCAGCACGTTGAAGAACTTCTGCGAGCAAATGGACATTGTGGCTCCCGTGTCCACCAGGCCGAACAGCGAACAGCCCTTAACGTTCACGTTGACCAGCGGCACTGATGACGGGATCACCTTCAATTTTCCCCCATGTAGAAGTTCCCGTTATTAACGAACTGACAGATGTAGTTCGCAGAGACTGGGGTCACGGGGAAGGCATTTGGCGGGAGGTTGCTGGGTGGTTGATCCGCCTTCTTGTCCTCCGTTTCCGTCTGGTTTCCCTTCGAGACTCCCTGGCGGGGGTTGAACAGGGCGTCCTCTTCTGTGTCGCCATCTTGACCTTAGGATTTCGAGAGTTCTGGAATTCGCTGGGGCTTTCGTCGAGGCCTTTTCTTCTTTTTGGTGGAGTCGGCAGCGGAGGTTTGGCTCTCCTCTGTGGGTGGTTGGATTCGGATCTTGATTCGTTGAGGTAGGGTTCTTCCTTCTTGTTCCCCTCCTCACTTTTGTTATTGTGCACCGTGGTGGTCTCAGCCTTCTTTTGGGTTTCATCCACCCAGGCGGGCATAAGGTTGGCTTCCACATCCACGTGATGCACGTTGGGGCCTTGATGCTGAAATCGGACGTATTGGCCATTCCCTTTTTCAAAGGCCAGGGCCTCCGCTTCGCAGGTGTATTTGAGGGAGTCCCCCCCTATGTATTGCATCCGGGTAGCATACTCGGAGTAGGCGGCTTCTAGCTCCGCTTCTGGTACGTCAGCGACATAGATCTGATTATCCCAGGTCAATGCGTTGACGCGGATTAGCTCTGTTGTCGAACCCCTGTGGCTATATTTGGCCAGGAATTCCGCGTGCTGGGCCATCTTTTCCAGTCGCTCCGGATCCCTTTGGTGCTATATTGAGGCAGCTTGTGGGGGGTTAGGCTCTGAATAGTGAGTCGGTGGTCCTTGTCCTTGCCGATTTCGAAATGCCTGATTGACGTTTCGGCTTCGTCCGCGTCCTCGTCGAGTTCCTCTGAAAGCCCTTGGTGGCTGATTCCAGTTTTGGTTCCACTGTGGTTCCCAATTTTGGTTGTTACTCGGGCTCCAGTTTGGGTTCCAGTTTTCTCCTTGATAACTTTGTTCCCCGTGGTAGGCCACATTATTTCCCCATTGTGGCTGGAACTGATGTTGTTGGTTGGTGAATCCACCCCCTGCTGATTGTTGGAAGTAGTCCTCCGACTGGTTGGGGCTAGAGGAGTAATCCTGGATCAGTACCATTTGTGGGTGATCGGGATTGTGGTCGTCTTCCGGGTAGAATCTTCATCGAAATCACCGACCATCATATAGGCCACGTTGTTTCGGCGATTCCCCGGTCGCTGAGGATAGAAATTTCCTCCTGGCGTGTTTCTCCACGGTTTAGCCCCTGGCATCGTTGACTGATTGGGCGGGGGTTCACGCTGTTGGGGTCCTCGGGGGGTCTGAAAGTTTCCCTGATTCTGTTGATAGGTGGGACGGTTTAACTGGAATGGTGTAGTGGGGGGGTCCCTCTGCCTCGACCATTGTCCGCTCCGAACTGTCCTCCACGTGGGGTATAAGTCCCACTGTTCATGCCACCTCCACGGCTCTGAAAGGATCCTCGCCCTCTGGGTGAGGTGGCGGGTTGTGGGGGTGTGGCGCAGTGTCGGGCCAGATGTCCTTTTCCTCCACATCGGTAGCACTCCGCGTTGGGGTTCACCAGGTTGGGCTGGATCCGGTTCAGGTGCGGTTGGGGGAAATTGTTGCTGTTGATTTTGCATCATGGCGTGGACTTGCATCTCACGTACATGCAACAGCTCTTCCCGGCAGGATTTGATGAGGGTTCGCATTTCCTAAGCATCCTGTTTCGGCTGGTCAGCCACTGTAGTGTTAGGCTGTTGAGGGGTGGTTGTCGAGGCCGGAGCCGGCTTAGCCGTTTCCTCCAGGATGGTTTGTAGGGCTTGTTGTTGTTTGTCGTCCACCGTCGCTTCCTCTTTGGATCTTCGCAGCACTCCGGCTATGTGAGATAACAGGGCTGTCGGAGACTTGTCTAGGATTTCCTGTTCTGCTTCCATTTTGGACAGGTTCTCCACCAGGCGTCGCAGGGATTCCCGGTTTTTGGGCCAACTTTCCACCTGGGGTAGGAAAGGCAAAGCGACCGCACGTAGGCTGTCTCGCAATCCAGACTCGTGTCGGGACATGATCTTCTCAGCTCGCTGATCGTCGGTCATTGATTCCCCGGGGTAGGCTCTGGATAAAAGGGTTTCCAATTCTGAAGCGTATTCTGCCACCGTCTCGTCCACATGCTGCGACCTCAAGTAGAACCGTTGCCCCAGCGACTCTTGCTGCTCAGGCCGCGGTTCATACAGGAGCCGAAGCTTGCTCTTCAGTCCCTCGTAGGTGAGTAGCATAATGGCTTGCAGCGCCATCTTGGCCAAAATGGTCTTGTCCAGGCAGGAGATCAGGGCGGGACGCCAACAGTCAGGCGAGATTGAGTTAGCCTGGGCCATTGCCTCGAAGACAATGATCCAATCAGACCACTTAGTGGCTCCCATCTTGTTTCCCTGGAACGGCTCAATGTTACGGAAGATGGAGGAGTAGTTCCTCCGTCCATTTCCGGCTGCGGCAGCTGAGGCAAGTTGGCTGATGTAAGGTTGAACCGCCATCGACAAATCCGGGGTGGTAGTATTGTGGATAGGGGCCGTTTGGGTCTGGCTGAAGGTGACGGCCTTTTGAGTCGGGGGTGCTCGCGGTGCCTCCGGTTGGGTCCCGTAGGGGTAGGTTGACCCCAGGGGAGAGGCTTCCGTAATAGGTCGGGTCGTCACCTGTGGCATTCCATTCGCGGGGGTGATGGGTGATGTAGGGAAGTCGGCCATGTCCGACGCCAAGTTCCGCTTAGTCGAATTGGTCGGGTGTAATGGCGTCTGTGTAGGTGGTCGTCGGTTGATGGCTGGTAATGGAGGGATCAGCCGGTTGTAGGCTTCTTCCAAGTTGGCCAGCATACGACCATGGTCGGGCATTGCGAACTGGATCACCCCAGACTCAGATGCCTGGTAGTGAGTTCGTCCTTCGCCGTCTTCTGTAGCGCCTTCGTTGGGCAAGTTGGGTTTTCCCTTCATATTTGCCACAACTTCCCGTGTGAACCATGACCACATGATTGTTGTCAGGCGGGTGGAGGGCAGCTGGGCAAGTACCCAAAGCTCCTCGTCCTGGCCAGTCCGTCTGTTCATATTGTCTAGGTCGGGGGCGATGGGGTGCTGAGTAGACCGCAGGGTCCTGTTGTACCGGGTATAGGTCGGGTTGGGGGTGGTCCAATTTCTCGTCCTCTAGCTTTCTGTCTTCCGTCTCAGCTTCGAGTTGTCGGCGGAACGCCCAATATCTCTCTGTATCCCCAGGTGTCCTCGGTAGGGCCTCGTAGAGTTGGTCCAGCTTCTCATTAAATTCAGCTAAGGTCCACTTCCTCCGTGTCGTTCGCTGAGGTGTGACGGTCATCAGTACCCCTTTTGGGTCACAGCAGCCGTAGGTTGATGAGGAGGCGTTGGAGAAAGCACTGGACATGGATGCGTCAGCGTAGGTCTTCGAGCTTCCGGTGGTTGTAGATCCATCCCAGTATCGGTGGGTCAGGTAGCGTGGTGGGTAGGACCCATCCAGGTGATTCCCAGCAGGGGTGGGGGCCAGACCTGTTGATCGCAGTTCGTTTCCAGTAGAGGCTCGTGCCTCAAACACGCCCGAACCGCAACTCAACTCGGAATGGTTGGGGTCAACATAGCACTTGGGCAATCCCGGTCGTTGATTCAGAGCCTTGGTAGTAGGCTGAACCCAAGGAGGGTGATCCTAGGGTGTGGGGGGTCCCACAGGCAACAAATGAGTAGCGGGGTGGTGAGCCGGATCTTCTTCCACTGTTGAAGCAAGTTCGCGTAGCGAATATACCCCGAGCTCTTGCTTTGATGACTTTGCTGGGTCTTCTGGTGCAGTTCCGGGTAGCGAAAATACCCCGGTGGACTGCGGAGCAGTTCTGGACTGATCCCTTGGAGCCATACTGGGTAGCGAATAAACCCCAGTTTTCTGCGGAGGAGCCGCCGTGCGTATAATCCAGAGTAGAATTTGGCAATTTATTAGAAAGAACACAGAGAAGTATTAGTTGGCCATTTTGGCATAATAATAGAGCAAAACGAGTAGAAATACACAACCGCACAGAGCCACTGCCCACCAACACACTGAACATAAATTCTGCAGGCTACTGTACAACACAGGCTGACTAAGCGTCTACACACATAAGAAATGTCAAGTACGTACAAATGTTAAATTAGGTTGAGCCGGTATTCATAAATGTGAATATGTAAAAGGTAAGTTAAATGTGAATATGGGAGTAAGGGAGGGTCTCCCAAGTGAAGCCTTACATGCTTTTCTAGTTGCACATTATTTTGGTTTTTAACATTTATGTCGGATTTGAATAAAAAATGTCATTATGTGTTTTCGAAGTCGAACTCTGAGCATTAAACTTCATATAAAAAATTTCTAAGCTTTATTTAAAAAAACTAAAAAATTGTTCAACTGCGCAGAGCCTAAGACTATAATTGTGCAAAATTTTGTAGAAAAATATCTTACCAGCATTTTATTATCGAATGCCGAAAAAATGATTTTGTATTCATACAGCCTATATTTGAGTCTGCTGCTTCTGAAAATGGTTTCTTGTGCGAATTTTTTGCACAGAACGCAAAAAAATTGTTTTAATTTTTCATTACAACCAACTAATAAAATTTACCTGTCGTCTGTTTGGAAAATGTCAAAAAGCGTTTATGCACTGGCTTACTTGCTGAATTTGTGTAAGGCCCGTATTCACATACTAACACTAAGGCCGTGTTTACATTGAGTTTTTTTTCAGCTGCTCGAGCAGCTGAAAAAAACTGCAGCTTTTTTCAGCTGCTCGAGCAGCTGGAAAAAAGCTGGAGCAGCTGGAAAAAAGCTGGAGCAGCTGAAAAAATGCGGATAAGTATGGCGGTCACTATAGACTAGCTGGTCCGTTGTCATGACAACGCTGCAGTTCCAGCTTTATTTCAGCTGCTCGAGCTTTTTTCCAGATGCTCGAGCTGTTTTTCAGCTGCTCGAGCAGCTGAAAAAAAGCTCAATGTAAACACGGCCTAACACTTAAAGTTAGTGTAAACCCTAACTTTAAGTGCTTCGTAGCACTAAAATTAGTGCTACGAAGCACTTAAAGTTAGTGTTTACACTAACTTTAAGTGTTAGTGTTAGTATGTGAATACGGGCCTAAAAGTCGAATAAAATGCACGTCAAAACATCAGCAGGGGCCGTATTCTCAAAATTACCTGCAGGTAAAGTCAGGCTAGCTTTACCCACAGGTAAAGTGAAGGTAAAGTAGTATTCTCAAACATTGACTAAAGCCAACGTGATAGCTATAGTTACCTTTAATTTTTGGGCCAAAAAACTGCTTTATCTTGTTTCGCTGCTAAAGTTAATGTATTGTGCAAATTTTTAACCTCAACCGTCTACGTTAATCGTGTTTTCAATTTTAATTTTACCTTTACCCACAGAATTAACTTTACCTTCACTTTACCTGTGGGTAAAGTTAGCCAAACTTTGGCCCGAATTCACATACTAAGAATTATTCACATACTAACGCTAAGCGTTTGCTAAGTGTCAGCGCTTAATTTGTACTAAACTGTTATTCACAAAATAAACGCTTAAAAATTAGTGTTATACTTAGCGTTTAGCAACTTTTGTGCTTAGTTTTGGCTCTGGCTTGGAGTGCGCTCCCTGCTTGATGTGGATCCGGAATTCGTTATTTATCGGCATATCCATTTGGTATTTATAAATCCGATTGCAGATTTATTTAAATTACTATTTCTTATTAATAATATATATATATTTTTCTCGAACTATACATTTGTAAAAAATGTTTTCAGGAGGTGGATTCCTGACAAATGCAAAATCAGCTCTACATGTTTCAGGCAGTGGCGTATTTACACAGGAAAACCAGGAATCTGAATTTTCTGTGAAATTTTTTCGGTTACGGATTTTTCAGATGTTTTTTACCCTTTCCATTCAGAGACATTTTACAGACTTTCAGAAGAATTTCAGATAATTTTCAGAGAAATTCAGGGAAAATTCAGAGAATTTCACCCAGAATTCAGAGACTCTGAATTTTATCTGAAAAAAATGTTACTGGTTTTTCAGATTAATTTCAGATACTTTTTACACGAATTTCAGATAAAATTTACCTGATATTTACAGATGTGAAAAACACGTGAATTTTCTCTGAAACTCGTGTAAAAAATATCTGAAACTTATCTGAAAAGCATGTAACATTTTTTTCAGATAAAATTCAGAGTTTCTGAATTCTGGGTGAAATTCTCTGAAATTCCTCTGAATTTATCTGAAATTTGTCTGAAATTCCTCTGAAAGTCTGTAAAATGTCTCTGAATGGAAAGGGTAAAAAACATCTGAAAAATCTGTAACAGATAAAATTTTACAGAAAATTCAGATTTCCTGGTTTTCCTGTGTTAGGGGGGGGCTGGGTGGGCTGCAGCCCCCCCTTAGCGATTTGAGCCCCCCCCTTAGAGGGTCGCAGCCCCCCCCTTTCCGAAACTTCAAAAGCTGACAAAAGTGTTTCTGATACCTCCACAATTGACAAATTCTACCTTCAAAATTAAAAAAATCTAAGTTTTTTCCATTCTGTTGATGTTTTTTCGGCTTAGATACCTTTTCTCTTTGTGCATGCCTATATATATGCCAGGTCTATTATCATATTCTGTGCTAATTGATTAATGTCTCACATGTTTGTATAGTTAGATAGCGTAAAAAATACAAAATTAAATACAAAGTATACTATTTTTTGCTTTGTTGCATACATACATGTTTGTATTTTTTTGTTTGTATTTTTTTGCCAACATGATATTTTTTACGATTTTTTCACTTTTTGTTAATTTTAATTTTTGAAGTATTATTACACCAATCTGCAGTGGCGTAGCCACAAAAAATTTCGGGGAGGGGGGATGAGTTTTCTTTGTTTTAAAACGTTAAAAATGCATTTAATTGCTATTTTAACGCTAAAAACGACAAATATTAGCAATTTTCGGCCAATTTATAGTTTCTGTATAATAAAATTAGCCACAGTCGACCATTTGGAACTTTGAATAATGATCTGCTAACGGCAAGTGTATCCGCGTCTCGTGTGTCAATTTTCAACCCTAAAATTGCAACACACATCAGAAACGGTCGTTCTTGACGACAGATCAGAAAAAGCCACCTGGCAAAAGCATATTGCAACGATAAATCATCGCAAAACCCCAATTTTTGAACGCAGCCATAAAATAGCCTACGCTGGCCCATAGCACAAAAAGATTCACTTTAACTCTTATGTACGCAGCTGTACACAACGGGCTTTTACGCCAAATGGACGTGACTTTTGTTCCCCGCTCGACTATATATAACGTAGGTCATAGGCCCTTGGGGCTATTTTTTGATCCATGGGCTTAAATATTAATGTTTAATATTTTAAAATTATATTTTTTTGTTTATTTTCTGTCAAAAGTGCAGTTGTCAGTCCAATGTCGATGGTTAAAATCTCAAAAAAGCTTCTGGGGGCTGCCGCCCCCAGACCCCCGCAAAGTTAAGTGCTTGCTGCAGATTCACTATATACTGTAGTTTATCGATGGTTACAATAACTCAAAAAGGTCAGAGGGTTGCCGTCCCCGCCAGACCCCTTTTGATCGGCGGTGGCTCACAGTTGCTCCGCACCCCCCCCCCCGGTCGCAGCCCCCCCCTTTGCGAAATCACAGGAAACCCAATGCGGCGAAAAGTTGATGATATTTTGTTGAAATATTTTTGAAAAAATTTTCTTTTGTATTTCATTTATTTTTCAACAAAAATTCAACAAATTTTCAACAATTTTTTTGCAACATTTCTGTTATATTTCGATGAAAATTCAACGTAATTTCACTATATTTTCAACAAAATTTCGTCACATTTTCAACAAAATTTTCAGTAAAATTTCAACAAAATTTCATTTATTTTTCAACAAAATGTCAACAAATTTTCAACAATTTTTTGAAAAATTTTTGTTATTTTTCCATGAAATTTCTACTAAAATTCAACGTAATTTCAATAATTTTTCAACAAACTTTTGTTACAATTTCAACAAAATTTTCAGTAAAATTTCAACAAAAGTTCATTCATTTTTCAACAAACTTTCATCACAATTTCACCAAAATTTTCAGTAAAATTTCAACAAAATTTCATTCATTTCTCAACAAAATTTCGTCACAAGTTTAACAAAATTGTTAGTAAAATTTTAACAAAATTTCGTTCATTTTTCACTAAAATTTCACTCGAAATTTCAACAATATTTCAACAGTTTTTCCAATTTACCACCAAAAAGTGTCGTAACTGAACAATGTTTCATCTGTGCTTTCATTGTTATGTCAAAAAAATTCAATGAAGTATCAGGTTAGATGCAGTTGGGGGGGGGATAGTGGACCTATTTCTTTTAGTAGAGCACCTTGGGGGAAGCATTTTTGGTCGTATAACACGAGGCAGAATCGTCGCCAGGCCGAAAATGTTGCACAAGGCCGAATCGTCACGAGGCCGAATCGTCGCCAGGCCTTTTTTTTTTTTTTTTTTTTTTTTTTTTTTTTTTTTTTTTTTTTTTTTTTTTTTTTTTTTTTTTTTTTTTTTTTTTTTTTTTTTTTTTTTTTTTTACAGGAAACCCAATGCGGCGAAAAGTTGATGATATTTTGTTGAAATATTTTTGAAAAAATTTTCTTTTGTATTTCATTTATTTTTCAACAAAAATTCAACAAATTTTCAACAATTTTTTTGCAACATTTCTGTTATATTTCGATGAAAATTCTACTAAAATTCAACGTAATTTCACTATATTTTCAACAAAATTTCGTCACATTTTCAACAAAATTTTCAGTAAAATTTCAACAAAATTTCATTTATTTTTCAACAAAATGTCAACAAATTTTCAACAATTTTTTGAAAAATTTCTGTTATTTTTCCATGAAATTTCTACTAAAATTCAACGTAATTTCAATAATTTTTCAACAAACTTTTGTCACAATTTCAACAAAATTTTCAGTAAAATTTCAACAAAAGTTCATTCATTTTTCAACAAACTTTCATCACAATTTTAAGAAAATTTTCAGTAAAATTTCAACAAAATTTCATTCATTTCTCAACAAAATTTCGTCACAAGTTTAACAAAATTGTTGGTAAAATTTTAAGAAAATTTCGTTCATTTTTCACTAAAATTTCACTCGAAATTTTAACAATATTTCAACAGTTTTTCCATTTTACCACCAAAAAGTGTCGTAACTGAACAATGTTTCATCTGTGCTTTCATTGTTTTGTCAAAAAAATTCAATGAAGTATCAGGTTAGATGCAGTTGGGGGGAATAGTGGACCTATTTCTTTTAGTAGAGCACCTTGGGGGAAGCATTTTTGGTCGTATAACACGAGGCAGAATCGTCGCCAGGCCGAAAATGTTGCACAAGGCCGAATCGTCACGAGGCCGAATCGTCGCCAGGCCGAATCGCCTTTATTATTTTATGGCAACATTTAGGCTTAGCTATCAGAAATTTTCCTAAAAATTTCTATTTTCTGACCTAAACCTAAGGCTGAGTCTATGCCTAAGCCTGAACCTAAGCCTAAGCCCAAGCCTAAATTAAGCATACGTTTAAAAATGGCGATTCGGCCTGGCGACGATTCGGCCTCGTGACGATTCGGCCTCGTGTAGACACGCCGCATTTTTGCATGAAGAACCCCTATTTCGTTTTTTGGATTTCCTGAAATACGACCCCCGAAATTTGAACCCTAAGTGAGGGACAGTTTTCGCAATTTTTTTCGGAAACTCGTGCCTTTTCCGTTCTAAACGTGTTTAAGGGGGTAATTGCGTTTTTAGGTGTTTTTTGGAAAGCCATAGCTCGGCGTTTACAAATTCAAATCGCAAGCGGTTTTTTGCATTAAGTAGACCCAAGTTTTGCCTATCATTATGTTTTGTGTATTGAAAGTCATCCGTTGCTTATCTTTTTAGGACAAGCTTTAAAAAAAATTTGTCCTTTCCAAAATTCATGTTTTTTACAAAAAGTTTGCGCCACAGTTCTGAATCATACGATTACCTGTTGGGGCTGAAAGTTGACATAGTTTTTAATACGTCTAAAATCCCCAGGCATGTCCCCCACTTCTTCGACAAACTAGTCAATTTACTTGAGAAAATAGCTTGGGCGTAGAATTAAGCTCAGGGCTTAGGCTTAGTTTTTATCAGGCTCAGGCTTAGGTACTGAAAAATAGAAATTTTCAGGAAACATCCTGCCAGCTTAGCCTAAAGAATCCTTTCAGCTTAGCCGAGACAAAATTTTGGGGGTTAGAGATCAGATTGGGGGCATGGCTGACGATGGGGGTTTCATATTTTTATTAAAAAATGGGGTACGAAGCGAATTAGAATCAAAATAATTCCCCCCCGCTTTGGTCTGACCCATCATTACGCACTCACAGCTATCCCAAAACAAATATTATAGCCATTTTTGGCTTCAGACTTTGGCCTAAGTTGAAGTTCACTTCCAAAAACACTGAAAACACGATTTTCAAGGGGTCATAGCTTGATAGCTCAGAAGGTCCAAATTTGTGCATAGTGGTTCTATTTTAAAAAATGCTTCGCTCAAGGTGCTCTTCTCCAAAAATAGATCCACTCCACTATTCCCCACCCCAGCTGCTCTTGAACCAAATTTGTTGAAAAATTATCAAAAAATTGATGAAATTTTACTAAAAAAATGTAAACTTACTGTTAATAGCCGAATGTTAAATTGATGAAAATTTATGAAAAAAATGATTAATAGGACGAAATTTTAAAGAAAAAAATGTAATCTTACTGTTGATAGAAGAATGTTAAATTGATGAAAACTTGTTGAAAAAATGATGATAAATTGATGAAATTTAACAGAAAAAATGTAAACTTACTGTTGATAGCTGAATGTAATATTTATGAAAATGTGTTGAAAAAAAGATGATAAATTGACGAAATTTAACTGAAAAAGTTAAACTTACTATTGATAGCAGAACGTTAAATTGATGAAATTTTGTTCAAAAAATGACGATAAATGGATGAAATTTTACTAAAAAATATAAACTTACTATTGATAGCAGAACGTTAAATTGATGAAAATTTGTTGAAAAATTAATTATAAATTGATGAAATTTTACAGAAAAAATGTAAACTTTTTGTTGATAGCAGAACGTTAAATTGATGAAAATTTGTTGAAAAAATGATGATAAAAAGATTGAAAATTTGTTGAACGTTGCACTCAGATTTCGTTTTTTAGTTGAAAATTAGTTGAAAAGTCTTGGATATGTTATTGAAATCTTGCTGAAATAGGTTCAGATTTTTGTATAAATTTTGTTGATATTTTGTTGAAAAAATTTCGATATTTTACTGAAATACAGCAGATCTTTTGTTGAATTTTGAGTGATAATTAGTAGAAATTACAGTGAAATATTGCTAAATTTTTCTTGTTATTTTGAGTATAATTTATTGTTATTTTTTCATCTAATTGGGCTTCCTGTGAATCCTGGATACGCCACTGGTTTCAGGGGGCATATCGTGAAAAATATAAATTTTCAAATATAAGTTCTTGAAGAAAAATTACTTCGATTAAGATGCTCTACTCAAAAATGTAAAAAAACGAATTTGGACAACAAAGTGCATTTTTTATTTTTGGCGATTAAACGAGCAAAATGGATCGAATTGGTCGGAAAATGTCACTAATATATCCTAAATTGCATGCCCTTTCTTCCCATGGTGGCCAAAAACCTCCCCCACTCTCCCTATATCTTCCCCACACCATCCCCTAACTAAGCGCTTAGCGCTTAGGGAGCTCCCGAGGTCCCTAAACTTAAGCGCTTAATTCTAAGCCAAACACTAAATTTTAAGTATGTGAATACAAAATTGAAACGCTAAGTTAAGCGTTAGTGTTTGCTAAGCGCTTAAATAAACACTAAGTATGTGAATAACACTTAGCGCTTATAAGCGCTAACACTTAGTGTAAACACTAACTTTAAGCGTTAGTGTTAATATGTGAATACGGGCCTTAGTATGTGAATACGGGCCTAAGCCTAAGCGCCATACTAAGCCTAAGCCCTAAGCCTAAGCCCAAGCCTAAATTAAGGCCAAGTTTGAATTTGGTCAAATAAAATTGTACGTTTCTGGCGAATTTGGCCAATTTTTCGACAGGAACCCGGTCAAAGAGCCTTTGTTTCGATTCTAAAAAATTGTAAACAATAATCTGACACCATTTAGACACGATTAGAACGGAAAAAACAAGGGCGTCGGAAAAAAATTGAGAAAACGTCCCTCACTGAGGGTTCAGATTTCGTGGGGTCGTATCTCAGAAAATCCAAAAAATGAAATAAGGGTTCTTGAAGCAAAAATGCAGTATCTGAAATTTATCTGAAAAGCCAGTAACATTTTTTTCAGATAAAATGCATAGTCTCTGAATTCTGGGTGAAATTCTCTGAATTTCCCCTGAACTTCTCTGAAATTTATCTGAAATTCCTCTGAAAGTCTGTAAAATGTCTCTGAATGGAAAGGGTAAACATCTGAACAATCCGTAACCGAAAAAAATTTACAGAAAATTCAGATTCCTGGTTTTCCTGTGTAAGCAATTTTTTAGCCTTTTCAGGAGCTGTAGGAGTTGCACTGTCTCCTAAGGTAACTGGTAAGCCGTTGGGTGTGCTGCGTTTAGGGCATTTCGAGCCACGAGTAGGGGTTTTGGCTGGAAATCGCGTATCTTTCAAAAAAGTCACAAATGATTCCGCAATATGGCGAGCTTCCAAGTTAGCAGTAGATACGTCGGCTAACGTGGATTCAGGGGTCGGGATTTTTGTTTCATAGCCTCCAGCGACAAAGGGCAAATCCCGTTTGATTGGAAACCCGCGATAGCGTTGGCCCCCAGATTCATACCAAATCCGCGACGGACAGCGTCGGGGTCCTTTACGCTGCATGTGCCATGCAGAGCAGCCGCCAACACACGGGGAAACATATACTTTGGCAGCGTCGCCGTGGATACGTTGGCAAGCTTCAGTTTCTCCAAAACTTTCCTGAAAATTCACATGTACATATTTTTAACATTTTTATTTATTTTAACCAGTCATGTAACGGGGTCAAAATTTTGGAGGCACCTCTCCGGCCAAAGTTTTAACGATTTTTGCTAACTTTTCAATCTTAGCAGACTACTTATTTTCCAGCTTCCGAACAACAGACTAAATATATAATAGAATTAGAAATTATTACATCAGATTACAATATGAGAATTTTGTGTGCCAAACTGACCTGAAAACTGGTTTCATCGGAGCAAAGCAACTAACCTCCAGAGGTTGGAGCAGGTGAGTGGAATTAGAGGGAATGAAGACCAGATCAATTTGATTTTCCATACAAAGCTGAATTACGCGGTCACTGTAATGGCTGCTTAAATTGTCCCCAATGAGCACCTTTTTCCCAGGCTGACCCCTGACATGAGGCAAAAAAACCAGTTCAAACCATCTCTCAAACGCTGCCATTTCGAACCAACCAGAGGGGCTACCCCAGCCGAGCATTCCCTTTTTGCAACCGCGACAGTTACAGAGCGGCGGGCCCTTCGGGCCTGTGTCGAGCCACTCCGGGCTAGGTTGAAAACTCTCCGGGGGGTCGGTTTTTTTGCCTTTTCGATAGACAACGAAAGGGGGGAGGACAGTTCCAGCGGCAGACACACACCACTCCACTGAAAAGTTTGTCTTGGAGTGAGCAATAACTCGATATGCCTCCTCCCCTTTGAAGCACATTACGATGCGTTTACCGGGGTCATCGGTAAAGCCAGTCTCATCATAGTTATAAATGTTAGTTGCTCAGTTGCTGAGTTTCTCAGTTAAACGAGGATGGCGTGTTCGGAACCCTGCAATCCAATCGTCTCCGGAATATTGTTCGAAAATACCCGAACTGTTATACCAGCTCGGTTCAGCGCGTTTTGCACAATGATTCGGAGTTCTTTGCGCGTGACTGGAAATCCCCATCGTGCACACAGTTTAACGTGCGTTAGTATGTTATCTTCTAGCTCTGAATCCAACGCAGGTTTACGTCCAAATTTTTGCTTTCGCAGTACCACTTCATCTTCGTGTCCATCACTCCCAAGCCGCTGCAATTCACGCACAAACTGTTTGTGATACGACAAGAGAGTTCCGTGACTGATATTGCAGTGCTGAATGGCTTCCCGAACAGTCCTGAAGCCAGGCTGTTTTAGATGGTACTTTTTGACCACCTCAGTAAGCTCTTCACTAGTGTACTGGGCGTATCTGGCAGCCTGCAAACTGTCAGCTTTCTTTCGCAGTTTATTAGCTAGCAAATTGGCGCTCTTAGGACAACGCCGGGGCATCGTAAACAGATTAATGTAAGCAAGTCCACTAAAACACACAAAATTGATGACTAATATTGTTTTACATGTATATATATAATCACGAGTGGGATTTTGACTTGTATTGCTGGCTCGTAGGGTTGCCACAGGAATGGTTTTGCGGACACAAACGAGAAAATGGGGTTGAAAAGATACTATTTTGTATAACAAATCGCGAATTTTTTGAGTGAGAACAAAATGTGGGGAATTGTCGCCGGATAGAGGTAAATGAACACAATAATTGGAAGGGGAAAACTGTTGCCTAAGCCAGCCCAAGCCTTTCATTGTTTAGTCAGCAGCCATTTTGGACCTTATGAAATTTCGTATTGTGGACGCAATGTCGTATATAACACACTGGTCAATACAGCCCCAACTAGGGGCAATGTTGACCAGAGTGGGGCAATACTGACCAAAACGGGGTAACATTGACCAAGCAGGCTAACAAGCAAGTGCATCATAGGACCAAAACAACTTTTATGTCATTTTAAAGAGCAAGTTTTTTTACGTAGGTGTGCAGGATAGTAACTCGAAAAATGCCACCATTGAGATTTATCAGGCTTTGGAAAAAAATTGTGGATTGTAAACGCCTTGACTTTTGGCTAGCCTAGCGGAAGCTACGTATTAGCTAAGCTGGTGAAAAATATACCAATGTGTGCACCAGATGATGTAGTTTTCATAGACATATAAAAGATAGCCATAACATGCTGTTTTGTTGAAATAGCTCGCTTCAAATGAAAAAAATGACAGCTTGGTCAGAGTTGACCCTTGGTCAAAGTAGCCCCGGTTGACCATACTGATTAAACCCAAAATTTTTGACCCGAACTGACCCGCACAACCCGCGGGTTGGAAAATCTCAACCCGACCCGACCCGACCCGATTGCGAACACTACTACCACCCTCTCCGCCAAGGGTCCGACTGCTCCCGTGCATCTCTGAACATGACGCAATTTATAAAGTTTCAGGAAGCTTATCTTTTGAAGCTATTGAGGGAAAATTTTTTTGGGCAAATTTCAGCTTTTTGAAGCCAAATACATAATATAATACCCCATGCAATGCACCTACATGTTTAATTTTTTTCGAAAAATCGAAACAAAGCGGTGAAAGTGGAATATGACTTGATTCGGCTTTAGTTTAAACTTAGTCGGTTTTTTGCTGAATAATCACTTTATTCGACGTTAAGTATTAAAAGATTTATTCCTTGCACTAGAAACTGACTCTATTGCTCCACACTTTTTTTGACATTCTATATTCAAATATAGTAAGTGTGTAATATCAAGCACTTCATTTGGCCAAAGTTCGGGTTCGGGTTCGTGTGGTTCGGGTACGAATGGTTCGGGTTCGGGTACGTCTCGAAGAAAATCCCAACACTAGCCAGGGGGTGGTTCAGGGGGTCTGAACCCCCCTTTTGGTGGAACCTAAACAAATTGTCAACAAGGGTCCCCCCTTTGGTTTTTGTGGCTCGGCCGCACAAATTTCCGATATATACGTCTCCAATTGACCAAATTTGGCCTAAAAATAGAAAAAATCTTGGTTTTTTCAAAAAAATTCAATTTTTTCCTGAGGGCTGCCGCCCCCAGACTCCTGCAACTCTGTGGCGTACCAGTCTTTGATATTATCTTTCATCGAAGCCTAGGCATGTCTACACAAGATATAATCCCATTATGTTGTATTCACGTGTGTATATAATACACTGTCTGATGTGACGTTCCCATCTTTGTCTAATAGTCCTGTTCCTGTAGAAAACAATTTCTGAATCATCGAAAATTGTATAAAGTCTGCAACTTTTTCTGGGGGCTGCCGCCCCCAGACCCCTGCATCCACTCTGATTTTACAGTAAGTGTTGCTTAGAATTGCTTTTTTAATGCAAATTTTATTTCAAAATTCCGAAAATGCTCCAGCTTCAGGGGGCTTTCGCCCCCAGACCCATGCAACCACTATGATTTTACAATAAGTGTTGCTTAGAATTTTGTTTTAAAAGTTTTGTTTTAAAATTCCAAAAAAGCTCCAGCTTCTGGGGGCTGCCGCCCCGAGACCCCTGCAACCACTGTGATTTTACGACGTGTTGCTGACACCTTTTTCAAGCTCCTGGTAGATTACTTGCGCGTTTCACCCCCCCCCCCCCCACCCGGCCCGGTCGTCGACCATCAGTTCAGCCTCCCCCCCTTCCCGAAATCCTGGGTATGCTACTGCACTACATTAATTGAAAAGTCATTCCCCAGCGAAAATTTTTTCTAGGTACGCCATGAAGTATAAGTATATATAATAGTATACTAATATAAATACGCTTTAAAAAAATTTTGGTTGAACCCCCCCTTTTGAAAATCCTGGCTACGCTACTGATAATATACACATACCATGTGCGTATATGAAACACTTAGTATGTGAATTCGGGCCATATATAATTGCATAATGACGGAAATGTTTATATACTCCTATTGCTTCATAACCACTGTTTTTTTAGTTAATGAGTCCAGCAAATGGCTGTGTCGTTCAGTTTTACAAAAAAACCTGAAGAATCTCGCCTCGTGGCGCCCAGTGTGATTGCTGAAAATGACGCGCCTGTTCCTGCAGCACAATCTAAACCGTCCGAAAACCTGACAGATGCGGCGTTGTTAAGGTGAAACAGCCATTGTTATTACTATTTACTATTAATATATATATATAAATAATATATAATATATATATATTAGGGATGGAAGTCTCGGTCTCGGTCTCGGTCTCGGTCAAAACCCGATACTAGCCCAGTCTCGGTCTCGGTCTCGGTCTCGGTAGTCGAAAAGTCTCGGTTTGTACCCGGTCTCGGTTTTTCAAATCTGTGAAAAATTTTCCTGTGGTCGACCCTTTGGTTTATATTTTTGGCAGGAAATTTTTTCGGAAGTTTTTATTTCATCAAAATTTCACATCAAACAGTGAGATTCTGTCGATTTTTTTTCCAAAAACTTTACCGTGGTTGTTTAGTTTATCATTAAACACAGTACACACACAAAAATGTATGTTTGTGATTAGGTTTCTTGTTCAATATTATCTTTCAAGTCTGTCTGTGTGATTATTATTATATTTTATTCTTTAATCTTTAGTGTTTGGCAGGTCAACTTTGTTATGCCAATCGGTGACTTCACATACTTAACTGTATTTTCCAATTAGTATATATGAGTTTAGCAAAAAATCAAAAAATAAATCTGTGAAAGTTCAACTAGACGCAACTCAAAATTATGCTGTGAGGGTGACACATGTAGTTCGGTAGATGAAAAAAGAAGACTCTACTGCCACCTAAAATTTAGTCCCAGGGGATTGAGGGGACACAATTTAAAGGGGTGTCACGCCGGAGGCAAAGAATGAAAGAGCGTCACGACGCGCAGGTCTAATTTTTGAGCTAAAAACCCTTTTTATCTTGGGTGTATATTTTAGCAGAACATTGGTAATTCCAATTCAAGCTGAGCGATTTTTAACTAAATTCAGCTAAACAGTGTCTGAAATTGCTATTTTCTGGCGTGACCAAGGACAAATTGCGTCTGCTTTGGGACAGATTTCAAAATTTCACAGTATTTAAGTAGACACGGCCCCACATCCACACAAAAGGAGGAAAGAACCAGGAACGTAACGTAACCAACATTACCGTGATGTAATTGTTACTTATATATAACATAAGGTGTCTGACCATGGTCTTGTAAGTTTACCTAAAAACTTGTAAAAAGTCATTAAACAAATAGGTGAAAAAATGGCAAAAAATGACCCAAAGTCTCGGTTTTGGCGGTCTCGGAATTTGGTCTCGGTCTCGGTAGTCTCGGTTTCGTGGTCTCGGTCTCGGTCTCGGTCTCGGAAAAAAAACCGAGACTTCCATCCCTAATATATATATATAATATTATTTAATATAAATCCAGACTTGTCTACGTGAGGGAGGCTTCTCCTGAACATTTTTCCGAATATTGTAGGACGCTTGTTCTACTTGTGTCAAAATTTTTGCCTGGCGGTAGGAGTAGGATGAAAGTGCCGCGTACCAAGAAAATAACGTGTCAGGGGCTGATTTTACCCTAACCTCGCTTAGGCTGGTCACTAATATCCTAATTTTACCAGACACTTTTTGGAGGATCTTGTCCAGGAAAGTTCGGCTAACTGGTACAATGGAGGAAGAACTTGACGCCCGAATCTGTGGGGGGGGGCTCATACTACTAAATAGAATTTTTAAAGTTTTAAAACTGTGATGTTTAAAAAGTATATTCACGCAATGTTTTGTATATATTTATATTTCAGTAATGGCAAACTGGAAGAGAAAAAGGCACTGGTCATTCCTTTGATACAGAAAACATCCTGGCGAGACCGAATCGCAGAAACTGACGCGGCTGGGGATGATTTGGACGTGGCAGCAAAAAAAGCCTTGTTGCAAGGTCAGACAGTCGGCACTTTTTTGGAGGGAGTGGGAGTGCAGGGGCCGTATTCATAAAGGTCGGGATAAAAAGCTTGGCTTGCGCTCAAGCGCAAGCCTGAATTTTTATTTTTTATCCGAACTTTTTGGTTAATCCTGGCTTGATCAAGCCTAGCTTTTTATCCAAGCATTTTCGTATGCATGAAAAAATCGATAATCTATGTGGAAGCCGGGATTATAATCCGAGCTTGATTTTTATGAATACCATAAGCCCGGCTTTTTATCTCAGCTTTTATGAATACCAAAAAGCCTGGATAAAAAGCCGAGCTTGGTTTTATGAATACGAAAAGCCGGAAGCCAGGCTTGCTATAAGCTCGGATAAAAAGCCGAGCTTGCACTTTTATGAATACGGGGCAGGTGTTTTGGTCTGTAATCTGATGTAATGGGCGGATAAAGGATCAGCACACAGCACACTTCTGTAATCTGATGTGATGGGCAGATAAAGGATCAGCACACAGCACACTTATATTTTTTGTGTTGGTCGTTGGTGAAACTTGAAATGTTTGGAGTGAGTTTTCAGATGGGCAAAAATTAGTCTAAAATGATTTCTACAACTGGAAGACGTTACGCATTGCAGGTTTTAATTTATACTTATTTCTCCAACTTATTAATTTATAGTAAATTTATCTTTGCCTACGTTTAGAAGCATATGAGCAGCAGAACCCTGAGAATTTTGAAGAGAAAAAAGCTATACCGTTACTGATGCGGGATAGAATACCTGACGGATATGAAACAGAAGAAAGATTGGACGTTTCTCTCAGAGCCGAAGTGGTGTGTGAATATATTATTTGATAATATATATTCTAGCCAAAGTATCGATTTTGAAACTGATTTATTTGATTGTGTGTGGCAACTATTAATAGTCTATTATCCAGCATTCCAGCGATATCATATCCATATATACGTGGCCTGGTTTAGTGGTGTTTTTGGCGTCGTGAGCCTCTTTCTAGACATTTTGGGGGGGAGGGCCGAGGGGGAGGGTGAAGCATCTGTGGGGGGGAGGAAGTGAAAATCCCCATAGGACCATATATAACTGCATCTATATTTTTTATGTATACTTTTTTCAATCTCATCCACTGCTTTTTTCGTTTTTGATTTTAGCCTGACGTGGTGGACTACGAATCAGTGGCTATTGAGGACTATGGGGCGGCCCTGCTAAGGGGAATGGGCTGGAAGGATGGTGACCCGCTGGGACTCGGTGCCAATAAGTGCGTTTTCAAGTGGTCCAATTTTTTTATCGGGGTTTAGTTTAGTCAGACTTAAACGGACTTTAATTTGTTTGCAATCGTAGTGGAAGTTGACGGTAGTCTGAGAATGCTGGAATCAAAACAACAGATTTGTTTTCACTCCTTTGGGCTGTTAAACTTGGTGTCATGACAAAACTTGAAATTATTAGCTGAGTACTACTGATTTTGTTTCTTTTCATAATGACATTAATGTTTTTGTCTAAGCAATATATTATACTCTTTTGAAAAATTTTAGGATATGAGTTAATGTTTTTTCTTCTTTCTTTCTTTTTTCAGTATGTTTTTATCCTTTTAGACGTCCTGTAAAAATCTTCGAGCCCAATCTGCGACCAAAAGGACTCGGATTAGGCGCGGACGCTCGACTTTCAGACAACGTCCGACCAGGCACGTCGGTGGAAGAAAGTGGGGAAGATAAACAGAAGGCTCTGACGCTAAAGCGAGGGGCCTGTGTTCGCCTAACGACCGGAAGACATAAAGGGTCTTATGGCAAGGTCGGTAACTCTAGAGTTCTGCAAGAGTCTATTCATACTTACAGCCGTATGTCCGTTCAGCTGGCAAAATTATGACGATAGCACACGACACAGTGCATTATTTTGGACTCACATTCATGAAGAAATCATATTTGGGGTTTTTACATAAAATCATTTTCGACTCAACCAGTACACAATCCGCCCCCGCCCCCGATAAAGCTATTCTTTTATGTACTGTAATAAATCACAGTGGTTTAAAATAGTCACTTGTTTGAATATTAATTTCTGTTGTATCACATCTACATTGTCAAGCATATTCTATAATATCATTTGTTTATTTATGTTGTGTTTATAATTCGTGTCTATTTGATTACTTTAGTAATTAATTGCTGGTTAATAATTATTAATATTTCATTTCAGGTGGAAGGTTTTGATGACGACAATGCTAGAGTTCTTGTTAAATTGGCTCTCGGGAGAGATATTGTGACAGTCAGTCAGTACACTGTACAGGTGGTGTCGCAGAAAGAATATGACAAAGAATCCAAGTGCTTAAGTAAGAGTTTTTTTGCATATTAGGTGTAACCGAATTTTCATTTCCTGTTTTCTGTTTTCTATTTCATTTTGTGTTCCTAAAGTGAGTTAAAGATGCTAAAGTTAGATGAATGGAAAGATTAAAATAAGAGAATGCTATGTATTAAACAAACCTTTTTTGTTAATGTTAAGTGATCTCAAATGAAAACGATTCGTAAATTAAACTTTTTGTCTGATTTTGAGTCAGTCTTAAAAAACAGCTTATTCTCAGTCTTAAAAAACAGCTTATTTTCATCGCATTATGGTGGGCCTAACATTTTCGTGCTTTATATTTTTTTTGTCGAATCAGTCATTATTAGCATATTTTTTTGAGACAAAGAAAAATTTGAAGCGCATAAAGAAGCGGCTGAAAAAAGACAACCTGCCGAAGCGATAGACTTGAAACCAGTGAATATGTTGAACGGCCATGACAATAAAGAGGCCGCAAAGCAACAGAGGAAAAGGTAAAACATAATATAGTATGATCAAGAGGGTTAGTTATAAATCATGATTCCAATATTAGTCTGTAGTACTTTAACCAGCTTATAGTGAAGCTGGTTATGCTGATAATCGATCTCATAATAACGTCTTGTCCAAATGCTTACCAAATGGTAAAAAATGTTTACCAAGGTAGACATTTTTTATGTCCGGTATTCACAAAGTTGCTTATCTACTTAACTAATTCAAACTAACTTAAACGGTGGCCTGCACCAAATCGAACAATTAGCTTAAACCGACTTAGCTGAGGCTTAAAATCCTTAGATCAGTTTTAAGTCCGCTGCACAAATGAAGATTAGCGCAGTTGGCGCTTGAGATCTAGTTGAAAATTGAAGCTGCGATTTAGCTGGAATCTAATTAAATCAATTTAACTGGAGTGTAGCTTTAGCTCAGACTTAAGCTAATCCGAGTTGGTGCAGTCCACCATAAGTGTATTCGGTGCTGTGATCTGTTCTGCACTGAAATTATTCTGCATGACGCGTTTTTCAGTTCGCCTCAAACGGGACTTAATAAGTTGAATACCTTCTGTAAATATCAATTTATGGACTTGAAGATGTTTTTTAACTTTTTTACTTAACTTTTCACTTTCCTGTGTTTTTTTATTATTTTTTATTTTAGACGGCACGACACGAATGTTGGTCTCAGTGCAGAGAGCAAATCCAGTGATAAAACTGAGTCCTGTTGGCTTCGTACTGACCTAAGAGTTCGCATTGTGGATGAAAAATACAAAAGTGGCAAATATTTCAAGCAAAAGGTATTGATTGCTGAAATTAGCTGCGTTATCTGAAGCAGCTGGACTATTGAGAATGCAGCGATTAAAGCGATTGTTTGGATGGATTAAAAATTTATTTTAGTCATTTTTTCATGAGCAGTAATTATGTTGAATTTAAGATTGCCATGTTGTTGCTATTCACACATTAGAATATTATGGTAATTCAACAGCGAAACCTTAGTTGAAAATTGAAATTGCAAAAAAAACCAACCAACTCTACCCCTCAAACGGAAAAAATGAGTAAGCTAATACTACAGAGGTAACTTAGATGGCTCTTTAATCTTACTTTCTCACGGGCCTGCATTCGGCTTGCTTTGAATGTTTTAGACCAAGATTTAATATTATTTTAAAAAATTAGTTAAGTGTATCCTTACTTTCTTGCTCTATACTGTCATTAAACCTATAAGTCTTGGACCGTATGAGGTCCTTTGATTCGGTCCATTCATAGAAGTGTTAAATATAATTATTTGGTCAATTTTTGTTGGAGTTATCTTTTTTATGTTTCTGCTTTTTTGTTTTAGTAGACTTTCTCTGTTTTTTAGGTTGTGGTAGAAGATGTTCAGTCGAATAATCGATGCTCATGTAGAACTGATGACGGGAAATTGCTAGAAGGTAGGAGATTTTGCATGTATTACAATTTTTTTGTGTGTTTTTTTGTCAACTTTTCAAAAAAATTGCCTTTGAAATGTAAAGAAAACATCGGATGACTTACCTTTTGGACTCGCATTTCGCATAGCTTCAAAAGTTATTAAGAACTGATTAGCTGATTACATTTAAACTTACTATTCAAATAGGAATATCAAAATTCGGCGAGTGGTGATTGTTTTTTCTGTTCCATCTGCTAACTCTGATTTTAGATATTAGGCCGCGCCCATGTTGATACCCATAGATTTGAGTCGATTCATACTTACAGCCGTATGTCCGTTTATTGTGCGAAAAAAAAGATGCCGTGTAATTAACTCAAAATTTGTCCCTGATAGCTTCCAAATGCTATGAAACTGTAAAAAAGCTGAAGAACGTAAAAATACCCAGAACTTGCTATTAAAAGCTTTAAATTTTCACCAAAATTTTTTTTGTCAGTTTTATTCTTCCAAACGTCTGGACAAGCCGACGAAGACTCTGAGACACCCCCCCCCCCCAGTCCAGTACCGCATAGTATTATACTTTGTCTCTAGATGTCTTGACTTTAATACTCCATCCATTGCCTGTTTTAGATATAACGCAAGCCATGTTAGAAACTGTGATACCCAGACACGAACCGTCCCATGTCATGATACTTTTGGGGACGCACAGAAATAAAGTATATATACCTAATTTTAATTATTCAGTTTGTTATTTCCTTGGTTTATAACTAACAACAGCATTCATTTTGTGTTCGGCTCGTTGTACCGATAACGAAATAGTCATTGTCAATGGACAATGACATTACTTACGAAAGGAATTATATTATTATAACTAATTAGTTATTATTATTATTTATGTATTCGGAGCTATTTATTCACTTAGGTTTCGTAATTTTTATTGGAATAGTGTATTTTTTAAGATTATTCTGAAGAGAAATTAGTCACAAAAGTCTGGTTTAGTCGTACACTTGCGTCAATTCTCAGCTTTCTAAGTTTTGATCCAATTTTAACTAGCCCCGTGGTTATTTAATGACTTCAAATCTTTCTGTTTTAGCTTGCCGTGATTTTACGAAAAAACAAGGAAAAAGCAGAAGCAGAAGTCCAGTTACTGTTAGATCGCGATATTGTGTTGAGACTGCCCTATGACATTATTTGTGAATATTGTGGGGACTGTTCGGGTTATGACTGATCTCAGATTTGTTGGGGAAAACAGTAAATAAGGATGTGGGCATATGGCTGTTATTCGTGAAAGGTGTTTAACTTAAATTCTGGTCTAAAGCCCGGTTCATGCTTGTCCTTAAGGACACAAAGTTAAAGACAAGGACAAATTTCGGTCAGCTGATGTAAAAAATGACATGCGTTTGAGCTAATTATTTGTACACAGTCTAGAAGTGACCTCAACTATCGTCATGCAAAAAATTGGCATATTTGGCTAAGTTCTACTGAAATCTCTTAGGGACAAGAATGAACCGGGCTTACGATCATTTGATCGCTTGAAACAAATACAGAATTATTTATTGCTTCATTGGAAAAGATGTTTTTGGAATTAAAGTCAACTGCTTTTGACTTTCAAAAATTATTTGGCATTGGCTATTAATAAAACTTTTTCCGTGATAGCAGTAAGCTGAAACTGAAAGTCAATCATGCTTGGAAAAGTTTCCTGTTTTTTCCTTATCTACTATTTCTCTTAATGTGTTTATGACTGCAGTTTATGTGAGTGTTTTTAATAAAGTTGTAATGTCTAGTTCTTGTCAACGCTCATGTGTTGAAGATAGGCTAGATTTTAAACTGGATTTTGCAATGCTTTGAACCAATTGAACGCTAAAGCCTAGTTCATAATAGTGCGGAACTGTCCGTAGTTGTCCGTGTCCGAGTCCGTGTCCGTGTCCGGAAGGTTGTCCGCAGCATTTGTCCGTGTCCGTCAGCAGCATTAATTCACACTGCTACGGACATTCTACGGACAGGGCGTATGTATATAAAATAACACCAACACCTTTTGCTGTGCAGCAGACGAGTGTGAGCGCAAGTTTTGAAAAATCAATAAAAACGTTCTGCCTACAAAAAGCTAGCTGTTGAGCTGAAATTACGACAAATTTCACATTATTTTACTATGCGCGGAGGAGTTTTATGTGCTCGCACGTTCACGTGACTAAGGCTAAAATCTGACTGGCTAATTCCTTACGGGCACGGACAAAAGTTGAACTGAATTCAACTTGACTTCCGGACATTCGGACAGCCCTTACGGACACTCACGGACAAGTTCTTATGGTCATCCGGACAACTGTGAATTAAACTACTCTTATGGACACGGACAGCCCTTACGGACAACTATGAACCCGGCTTAAATTGGTCAAAATTTTTGTTTGCCAATTTACAGGATCATGTGAGTGATAAAGTAGCTTTCTTATATATGTTTGTTTTAATGTAAAAAATTTTTGTTGATGTTTTTCTGTAAAGAAATAATGTATGAATTTCATATAGGTGTAGTCGTCGGTGCTTTATAGCAGAGTTAGTGTAAACCTGTTTTTATACTAAAATACGAAGGTTATAATCTTAACAGTGAGTTATGGTTGACTCCGGCATCAAGTAATTTTGGTCGGTACTTGAAACTTTAGGTTTTATTAAAGCATGCTATTTTCGTCTATTTCTTAGTGAATCGCTACTTTATCAGAGCTAATTCATAACGTTGCATCTGTATGTGAAATAGGGCAAAAAAGTTAAACTTTAACTTTAACTGAAATTAAAAAAGTTAGGGGTCTTACTTTAACTTTAAATAACTCCAAAACAAGCACGTTTTGCGAGTAAAGTTTACTTTGTTATTGATAGATTTCGTTGCGACAACCTTGTGGGGCTGAGGATATTCTTCGAATATAAAACGCGGCACTAAAGTTTTCAGAAGCCAGCATGTTTAAACATGTCTTCCGGATAACTATCAATTATAACATTTATTTCTGGCCAATGGTCTTTGAAAACCTTTCCATCAGAAAATTGTACAGTACGACCCAAAAATTGGGATAAAGCAAACATCTTAACAGTGAGTTATGTTTGACTCCGGAATCAAGTAATTTTGGTCGGTACTTGAAACTTTAGGTTTTATTAAAGCATGCTATTTTCGTCTATTTCTTAGTGAATCGCTACTTTATCAGAGCTAATTCATAACGTTGCATCTGTATGTGAAATAGGGCAAAAAAGTTAAACTTTAACTTCAACTGAAATTAAAAAAGTTAGGGGTCTTACTTTAACTTTAACTAACTCCAAAAAAAGTTAAAGGTCTTTCATTAACTGTAACTTTAACTTAAATTAAAATAACCTTTACTTTAACTTTAATTAAAGTTATTTTAAAAAAAGTCATTGATTTTCGGCTTACTTTAACTTTAACTTAAATTGATGCCCGAGCCTTACTTTAACTGTAACTTTAACTTAAATTGAAGCAATGGCTTTTACTTTATCTTTAACTTTAACTTAAATGAAAATGGTCTGACTTTTTTGCCCTAATGTGAAACAAAGTTGTTTGCGTGCTTGCAAACTTGCTCTATTTTTATGTGTACGGTAACATTATTTAAATACAATATCAGCTTTATTTCTGTGGTTTCATGACTCTAAACAGCATTTAGGGTCGATTCATACTTACAGTCGTATGTCCAATTGCTATAGGAAGAAGAAGAACTAATAATGTAGGTAATATTAAATAATGTATGTAATATTAAATAATGTATGTAATGAGAAATTGAGTGTTTCATTGATAAGTTTGTGCGCTGAACTGGCATGCGGCTGTAAGTATGAATCGACCCTAAGGATGATGTGATCAGATTTAGTAGGTTTCGAATTGAACTCCACACAGAAAATAATCCAAACACTCGCAGGTCAAACAACCCAGAATCAGGCGTTTAAAAACTTTCCAGAAGTTTTGGCGCATGCCAGGACCGAAAAAAGTGTACAGATAAAAGTTGATGGCGTGATGTGCGTTGTAGAGCACGTAGGCCAAGATCACCCACCAGTTTCTTGGGTCTCTGGTTTCGTCAATGCCAAAAGAACTGATTAAACGCATCAGATAGGTTGGGAAATTCATCACAATATAAATCGAAGTAACGATCATCAAAGAAACGGTTAGTTGCTGTTCTGATCGGCGAATTTGTTTGTTCTCAACCGGAACAAAATGGCTGTTAGGTGCGTTTGCCAGTTCGAACGCCACGCTTAGACCCACACTGACAGACCGGTGATAATACTGACGAAGACGAATGATGATTGCAAAGTTTAGGACCAAAATTATGGCCGTTGGAATGAAGCAACTTATGAAAGTGTCCGCGATACTTAAGTATTCGTAAGCGCGCACTAGAATGGTGTTGTTGACATCAATGGCGCAGCCTTGACCCGGCCAGGGGGTAGCGAAAATCAGCAACCACAAGCAAACTAAACTGGCAAATAGCAGACAGAGCACAGAACATTTACGGGCCATAGGAATCGTGCAAAATCTTCGACGATGAAACGGCGCAAATAGAACGATGCTTCGTTCAGTGGAAATAAGAACGATCAACCAAACACCGCAACAATCAGTCATGTGGGATAGAAATGTCATCAGTTTGCAACCGATCACATTTTCGGCTGGGAAGGTCCAGCCAATGACCTGGTTTAACCATAAAGAGAGCACGCTCAGCAGAAATACGATATCCACAAGGGCTAGAGCTATCAGAAGCGTATGGGAAGGTAAACGACGTCGTTTCTTTTTGGATAACAATACGATCACCATAATGTTACCCAGAATTCCGAATAATATCACCACCGGCATAAAAACTTCGGTGAAAACTTCATAAGTAGCCCTTGAACCCGAAAGTTGAGTTTGGTTGAACGTTTCCATGATTTGTTAATAATCGTTCATTATTTGTCACTTATTGTTGTTAAATATGGTGGTAAATGATAGCATAATTTACGCGATAATATTCCTGGAAATAAGAAATGCTATTACAAAAAATGACAAGAAAAATTAAGTAGCCGCAAGAAGTGAGCTTTTGCGTAGTCACTGAGAAAGAATAATTTGCAAGAGCTTTTCATTCAATGAATAAAAGATAAAAGTAATTAAAACCAACGGTTTGAAATTAAAATCATTCAAAAGTCAAAATTCTGCACTTAAAAAAGTTATGGTCTGTAACCTTTGTTAGCTGATACCCTGCCGCTAAGTCTGGTATTACTCACTGCATAAAGCAACGCCGAATTAATAAAGATTTATACAAGTAATCCTTTTTCTCGAAAACAATGCGCAAATTCAGTCAGAAGCTAAACTCAGCCGCTCTATGAGTATTAATGTAAATGGACGGGACAAGAAAACATGCATTAGACATGGGTTCATTACGCAAATAGAAAGAAGCATAAGTAATTATGCCGGCTAATTCCACATTTGTATCTGATTTAATGAAACACATATGTAACTGCTATTGTCTCTTGGCGTGATACCAAAGGATTTGAATCGAGCTTGCCTGTAGTTGTTTTAACAGTGGTTAGGAAACAGTATTCGAAAGTTTAGATAGTTTGTTTTGAGTATTGATTTTCGTGGACGCTATGAAAATTCTGGAGTCCGTCATTGTCTGTAGCAAGTAATTTTGGTCGGTACTCTGTATTGTAATACAGTGGCAAATTGTTTTGAGAAGAAGAAAAGTTCGTCATTCGTTAAAAAATAAATTAAAATTAAAATCACGTTAAAAGTCGCCAACATCCTTCTATTCGTCCAAACTAATAATAGACGAATGTGATAATGTCGCCAACATCCTTCTAATCGTCCAAACTAATAATAGACGAATAAAACTGTGATAATAAACTAATCTATAATTTTTCAGTGTTAAACCCTGAACCAGGGGACTAATGGAGCTATTGGAAAGGTGCGCAGAGCGCTAGCACAGATTTTGACCGTCGCCTAAACGTCCCCGTTTAGAGAATAACGCCTAGCTTTGAGCTAAGTTTTTACGAATCAATCGTCTAAAAATCACTCAATTGACAGGGCCGTTCCACCACAGGCGGAGGGTGAAACCACAAAGCCTACACGGCCCGACTACGGCCGGCAACTAACTAACTGGGCTACACTAGGCTATCCTTAGAACACAGTATTTGAGAAGATGAATTTACTGACACGGAAACATCGAAATATCAAAAACAGGACAGTGGGCAATAATTAATAAAAACATGATGGGAAGAGAAGAACTCACGAATTTAAAATGCACCAAGCGCCTGAGAAACGGTCCCTAAGATTTGCGCAGGACACATACCCATCCTGTCAAATTTGGTGTGCAGCGAGAGCGAGAAAAAACAGACCGCACTTCGTCGGTCAAGCCAAGGGTCTCACACTACAGAAAGCGCGAGTTATAACGAAGACAATTTGGAAAACTATCGGAGTCCTTCCCATTAATTTCCATTGGCGAGTTGAAAGTCCCTACTGTGTGTATGTAATTTTCCAACAATTTGGCAATGTGCAACTTTAAAATATAGAAAATAGATGTTAGAATTTCTGTAAACATGATGAAGAAACTTTAGCTCTTGGCTTGGCTTGCTGCCACGTGATACTATTACGAACGTCTAAGGACAGCTCTTGTCACCCAACTTGAAATGACTATAACTTTGTAAATACTTGGTCGATTGTGATAATTTTACATTCATCGTGTTCAGGGAGTCAGAGTTTGTTATGTGAGCGTTATCGTTTCTACTAAATGGTCGTATTTTTGCGGAAAAAATAGCTGTCTGACTTTTTACACACAATTTTTCACAAAGCGGATTTTTGGCGAAATTGATGCTATTTCGTACTTTTAACTTACTTAGATGAAAAAAGCGTCAAAAATTGACCCATGGGCACTAACAAACCTGAAAAATACGTTGTATACAGGAAAAAATTGAAGAAAAATCAGGGGTGACAAGGGCTGACCTTAGACGTCGTGGAACTATTTCATCAGAAATTGCAATGCAAAGCCAGTGCCTCACGTGATCTCTACTCACAGGAGAAGCGATAAAATAATGAAATAAACATTGCCAAACTGCGTTTTTAATGCGCGCCAGTTGGTTGTGTGAATTTTGAAGTGGAAAGAGACTATTTCTCATCGTGGAAATGTCAACCTCGCACAGTACCAGTCCGGCCGTTCACAACATCAGAGTCGAATGAGACAGAGGTTGAAGTATGTATGTATGTAGGGGTCAGATTAAAGGGTTAATTTTAATCGGACTAAACGGTTTAAAAATTCAGTTTAAAATTGCCAGTCCAAAACCTCCGGATTAAACGGACTTAACTTTTAGCGCGCGCTTTTTAATCGGACTTCAATGGACTTAACTATGGACTAATGTCAAGCGTGCATGTTAAATACGTTTAGTCCACTGTTAGTTTTGCAATGGGGTCAGACTAAAATTAGGTAGCTGACTTATTTTAACTCGTTTAGTTTGTTTAACCCGATTTGCTATTTCCTAGCCTCGGACTAAAATAAGTCCAGTCCGTTTAATCCGGTAAAGGAATAGGCCCTATGTACGTCAAAAACTTTTAAATCGTAAAGCGACATGAACAATTCAAACAATCTCATATAAAAACAAAACTGATTTAAATCCTTTATAAAGCAATAGTGTACAAGCAATTGTTTTTAAAAAAAGAAGTCCATAAAGTGCAAGAAATAATTATAAAAAATAGAATGCTTTTATTTCACATGTTGTCTGTTTTTTATCCGTTAACGTATATATGTACGTAGTTTTTGGTAAAAAATTGTTTAGTCTTTCAGAGCTAATGAAAAAAGCTACTTATAAACATTATAATGCAGAATGATTAGTTTTGTTGACAGCAAATAGTGGAGAGTGGCTGTTGAAAGGGTAAAAAATAATTTAATGGAAAGACTGTCTATCAAGAAAAAACTCGTCGTTGATTTTTCATTTCTACGGCTGTTTTTATAAAGATATTAAGAGGAAATAATATTATAATATATAATACTTTCCCCTTTGACTAATTGGCTGGAGCGATGTTTTGGTCGAAATAGGCCCTTTGAGGTATTATCTGAAGAGGCTTCTTGTTCTTAAGCCCGGTTCATACTAGGTAATTTTTGTCCTTGTCCCCATTGTTTTGGCCTTGAGCAATTTTAGAAAAAACTATTTGGTCAAATAAGCCAGTTTTTTGCAAGATGATAGTTAAACTTGAAGTCATTTCTACTAGACGGTACCGTATGCAAAAATGTTAGCCGAGACGCTTTTGTCAATTCTTCACAGCAGCTGATCAAAATTTGTGTCCTTGCGTTTGTGGCCTCAAGGACAAGTATGTACCGGGTATTACAGAATAAACACGTAACACGTAAAAGAGTGCTTCTGAGAATGCTAACATACCTATTTCACAGTGTTCTATTTTTGCTATTAAGTTAGCAAAAGTTCAGTTTATGAGCCAAAGCTTGTGTGCTTAAATTGAAAAGCTGAAATTGAGTAAGAATTAGATGCTAGAAAGAAACCGAGATTAGCTCTGAAACTGAAACCCCATCAAAATTTGTGACACATTAGCTATTTTTTGTTAAACAAACTCTACTGGAAAGCTCGGCAAGGTTTATTTCTGAGGCAACTATAAAATAATAATCTTTCAAAAAAATATTTGGCCAAATTAGATGAGTGCTATAATTAGTGATATGGTGTAAAAACATTTTTTAACTAATTTTTGTTGTGCTTACAAAGTCGCAAGTTCGAATTAACGGGATTAGTTTAGGTAACCAGACATAGAATTTATAATGGCCGTGTTTAATATTTCTTCCGAAATACTGAAACTCAAGCAAGGCCTCGCCTCGCAATGCAACCACTTCACAATCAGCAGAAAAGCTCGTAAACAGATCATGTAAGACTCTGGAGTCTGGCTCGCAAGAAAGATCGAACCGAACGTATCAAGTATATATGTAGGGACGCCCCAACCCCTTTAAGTTCAGGACATCAGCAAAAGGCCTTTCTTAAGGTTTTTAAAATGAGAGGGGGCGTCTCAGCACAGCTAGAGTTCTGCCCGGGCCTGTAGCGGCCCGGAGACATTTTTCAGAAATGGGCCCGGCCCGGGGCCCGGCCCGTAAAACTCCGGGCCCCGGGCCGTGCACGGCCCGCCGGGCCTAGAAATCCGCAAGCCCAGGGCCGTCTCGAGCTTCAGCAACGTATGAACAATGACTGCATATACATTGCATGTATATTGTATACATGCATGTATATTGATTTTTACAAGTGCGCAGGCA
Source organism: Trissonchulus sp. WLG1_4 (assembly GCA_030248245.1). NCBI lineage: Eukaryota > Metazoa > Nematoda > Enoplea > Enoplida > Ironidae > Trissonchulus > Trissonchulus sp. WLG1_4. Next base: position 101,160 of record JASANF010001676.1, on the reverse strand, counting down.
CTTATAATACACTCAGACGCACACACAATGCATTTTCTCACTTGCTGAAGTCTGTGCCGGGCCAGCCCGCGGGCTCCGGGCCCACTCCGGGCCGGCCCGTGGGCCCCGGGCCTGCTCTGGGCCGGCCCAGGGGCCCCGGGCCGATAGGCCCGCTACGGCCCGCCGGGCCTGTAGCGGGCCGCGGGCCCCGGGCCGGGCCCGGGCCGCGCCGGCCCGGCCCGGGCCCGGCCCGGAAGCGCGCTAGTCGGCCCGGCCCGGGCCCGGCCCGGAAAATTTGCTAGTGGCAGAACTCTAAGCACAGGGTAACACACACACTTTAGCTTATAAATTTGCCAGTTAACAATTACAATATACGGAAAACATTTCTACTATATACAAACCTTGGTCCTTTTGGACGAAGCTTCGTCTTTTTCTGGTAACGAATGTTCGTTACCAGTAACGAATTGGAAACTTTTTTTGCAATGTACTGTACTACAGTACAAATCAGAAATAGATAAGCATGCTCGAAGTGCACGCGAGCACTTTCTGACGTCATATTTGTCGTTTCGATCAGACTGCACGCGTGCACTTCGAGCACTTCAGCTTTAATGGGACTGCTCGAATTTCGAGCACCTCCAACTTCGAGCATTTCGCGCATCTAGGTTTAAGCAGTTATGCATACGGTGTAATGTTTCCATATTTCTACAACGAAGTTTAACGTCGAGATTATTCAATACGTAATGCTGAACGCTGTTCATTATGTCATTAATTACCTAACACATTATTTATATACCTAAACAACTTTAATTTAACTTTATTTATTTATTTATTTAACGAAAAAAGCTTAATTCCAATTTCATTTCAAATTTCATTTTTATTTTATATTTATTTTTTGCTTTTGTTAATTTCAATTTTATTAATTATGATTTTTTATGCATAAAATTTTACATACATTAAAGCTGTAGTAGCAGACGTATACATTACCTAAATGCATCATTATGGAATTGATGAAGCTTTGTTACTTTGTTGCACTACACTAGCGTTTACGAAATAAGTCGCTGTAGTTTTCTGATGACTAATGACACACAAACAATTGAGAAATACCTAGGTGAAGGTCCTGCCCACAAATGCATAAGAATTTGATTTTCAGTTTATGTTCTCGACATTCTTTAATTTTAAATTGATGTTCGTGTCCTTTATGATGCGCTAATTAACGAGTTTAGAAGTGTGTGGAGATGGTGGACTGTTAGTTGCAATAACCAATGTATCTACTGACACTAATTTAGTAACTTTTGTCTTTAAATTTAAAATACGCGTGTTAAACAGCAATATAAACTAATAATTGAAATTAATAACGTACATATGTATATAATAATAATCTTAATACATCAAACATTGAAACTAACCAGATATAAACATTTATTTACATTTGGTCACCCTTCAGCCGAATAAGCAGTTCATTGACATACCTGCCACTAGCCAGCTAACGAAGTGTAAGTTGGATTTTGCAAATTTCTAAAGCAACGTTTTACCAAGGTTTTACAAACTACTACCACTATTACACTACATCTGTGAATGCACATATGTACATGAATACACAAGCCATAGGAAACACCTTCGGGAAAGGGGGAACTGCATTTATCAGTGATATTTTCTTCATATATAAAATAAAATTATTCCATTTTTTAAATTGTTTTTTTGTTCATTTGTTCAATCATTTGTTTGTAATCGGTAATGTATTAACATAAACATCAAATCAACACCAAAAATCCAGTTGAACTTACAACAGAAGCACCCCCATTTCGTTAATGCTTCTTTGTGAAAAATAGTTGGACACCAGCTTTAGTTTTTTCAGGTAAAACTAAACATAGTATGGACCAAGTATCAAGCTACTAAAAAATTAAAAAGCATAAACTACAAGCATAATAATAATAAGCAACGTACTTAATTAACATGACATTTACAAAAGCAAGAATAAATATAAAATACAAAGGAAATTTCAATTGGAATTAAGCTTTCTTCGTGAAGTTAAATTAAAGTTGTTTAGGTATATAAATAATGTGTTAGGTAATTAATGACATAATGAACAGCGTTCAGCATTACGTATTGAATAATCTCGACGTTAAACTTCGTTGTAGAAATATGGAAACATTACACCGCATGCATAACCGCTTAAACCTAGATGCACGAAATGCTCGAAGTTGGAGGTGCTCGAAATTCGAGCAGTCCCATTAAAGCTGAAGTGCTCGAAGTGCACGCGTGCAGTCTGATCGAAACGACAAATATGACGTCAGAAAGTGCTCGCGTGCACTTCGAGCATACTTATCTATTTCTTATTTGTACTGTAATAATAACAAAAATTCTGCAAATACAATCCTCTACAAAATGCAACCCTTTAATTATAGGGTGGTCTTTAAATAAGGGTTACCACTTCCTCTCCCCTCAAAACCGTACATAAATGGGTTATTTTGCGCTCTCCATTGGACCCAAACCTCAGGGCATACCTAATAAGGAGAGTGTCACATACTCTTCCAATGATGTACTCTTGGTATCAGGTGTTGGGTGCGTCACGGGTACAAATCCGAAGGGCAAATAAATACAAACCAGTCTTAACTCACAAAAACTTTTTCCAATTATGGCTAAACTATCGTAAACACAACATGATAAATATTATCAGTCTAAAACTAATTTGGCGCGTGTGCTACGGAAATGGAACCTTGTTTAGCTACTAATTTGTCGGACTCACTTTCTTGAATAGAAAAACATATATTTGATAATATGTATATCTGCATAATGAGAAACTATGCCCATGAAACTATTAGCTGAGTGACAAGTAGTTAGTGAATAATGAAAATTAAAGGCCAATTCACACGAGGGCGCATGTGCGAGCGCATTCTATAATTAGACTGTTCACACTCTTCAAAAATGTTCATGTAGCAAAATGTTCGTGTTCAAGATCGGGGTAGAATCTATGAGACGCAACAAAGTATATATTAAGTTAACTCATTAGTAATGCACATTCATGACTAAAAGACTGAAATAGATTTAGGTTCAACTATTTATGAGCTGGATTAATTTGACAAATGAAGTGCCGAGAACCATGTCTTAAAAAAAGGTTAACGCCTGAGTTAGTGACAGGTCGCTTAACTGTCGAAACGGCACGGAAACATAACATCCTAAGGATGGATACCTATTAGCGGACATCTGCACACGTGGACAGCAGAATATACCATACTTTCGTCCGTACATCCGCATGTCCGAGCAAAGCAAAGCATTATTTCAGCAGAGCAAATGGCAAGCTAAAGCCAATAGTGTAGGTATGAATCGCGCCTTTGCCCGTACATATAACTATAGCCTCTATAACTAACCTGTGTCTATATGCCCGTTTCCCCTAAGAAGTAATGAATAGAAACAAGTGAAAATTTGGTGCAAAATGTAATGGTTCAATATTGCAGCCAGCTGCTAATTTATTAGAAATTCATTTTCCGTATACTACGGCAAATCCTGCTGCGCAGCGTAAAACAATTACAAACTGATGAAATTGTGGTTTTTGAGATGTGTTGTACGACATAACGTGATGATAAGTTGGGAGAGGATTATAGCCTAAACTTGTCGATGTAAAAAGGAATTACAGTATCTTCCCTTTCGGGAAGACGTTCGGACCCGGCGGTACTTCTATACCGAGCCAACCCGTGGACAGGGTCCAGCAAGCTGGAGCTCCAATCCTACTTCCAAAAATCAGTTTAATCTCAAAGAGCACGTAGCTCTTATACCAGAGATTAAGCTAAGAAGAACAGATACTACACTTTGATCAGAGCTTAGAAAGCTCGAGAAACGATTCTGAAATTTGCTGTAGCCCTTCATATAAACTGCTGATGAAGCATTAACTCATTGGGTTTCGTAACACATATGTATAGAGTTTTATCAGGAGACAGACTGTAAACGCTGTAAACGCACTGAAATGCACAATCTGCAGCACTGGCCAGCAGGAAAGTTGACGCACACAGTGAAACCGAGACGACCAGCACACTGTGTCACTTACAGTCTAAGCATACAATCTATATCAGAATGAACTTAAATACTTGTTGCGCTGTGGCGCAACAGAAAAAAATGAACGAAACGGGCTTTATCCATGTGCCCTACTCGAGTATGCGTCGACCCTGACACGTTTGTCCGTTCAGCCGTCGGAATTAGGAAACAAATCACGTCACTGCAGTCTGAAAAAAATCGATGCGACACTTAACTTATCTCAGTGGCATGACTTCTGCGACTACTTGCTGTACTCTTGATAGTCAAAATCTATTCTTTTCGTAACGAAATCACATGTTTCGTTTTCTTAAGTAGTGCAATCTTTGTCAGACTTTAGTAATAGCTAGGTATATAAGATCTTACAGTGGTGTTATCATTTCGTAATTCTGCCGGCTGAATGAGCATACGGCTGGGAGTATGACTGTATTTACAAATATAATGTAAACAAGCTAACTTTTCGGCAAAAGTATTCAGTAAGTATAAAGCATATATTTTTAAGTAACTGGCCATAAATCTGTTGGGCCAGCGAAAGTTTTATTTCTTAATTTGCATATTGTCCATGAAATGGTTCTCCTTTTACAGCCGTTGAAACAGCAAAATTTCAGCCCAAAGCTGTCGTCGGAACTTGGAAGGTAGGTATGTACTAGGTAACTAAAGATTAATTACTGAACTTCATGTTTGCTTATGCATAATTGCAAACTTTGCATAACCGCAAACTCATCTTGCAATTCTATTGCAAACAAGCCCAATCTGCGGCAAAACCTTCAGTAAATATAAAGAAATACTTTCAAGCTGACCAGTGGGTCAGCTTAAACCTGTTGCGCAGCACTTCATTATCTTATTGCAAATTTTATATGTAAAATATTGCGGTATTTTTTCAGCAAAATGTGTTATGCAAAAAATGAAGTATCTATATCTATTATCTTTCTATTATCTATAAGTTGTTAAGCAAAAATGAAAAGTAGTTTTCATCTTACAACAAATATGTGAGGACAAGTTACTTCATTTTATTTTACATTTATATCTTTGGATACCGCTTTGCACCAACCTACCAGTATATATGTGGCCGGTTAGCTCAGTTGGTAGTGCGTACGATTCCTAATCGGAAAGTTGGTGGTTCGAATGAACTCCGGCAGCTACTTTTTTTAAATTTTTCGAACACAGTCGACGAGAATGAACCAGTTCTGTTGTAATTTACCTGCTTTACGTACCTGCGAATACACTGTAAATAGAGATAACGCACGCACATACATAAATAAGCTCATGTTTAACACGTACACAGACGAAACTTTTGCACAGTCTAGTGTTATACCGCCAGAATCAAAATTAAAGACCTGTTGTGCTGTGGCACAACAGGAATAAGTTGTGCCAATTTGGAAGCACACAGTGCTATCGTCGATTTCTAATGATTATTAATTACCGTGAAGCATTAGAACTGAGTGGTCAGTGGTTAGTTTGCTGGGTTTGCAACCTTGAGATGGTGTCGTCGATTCCTAGTTGATCACTTTTCTGTCAGAATTTTGCATTTTCTAAGTACCTTTTCTCAAACCATAAAGCAGCAACACACTGATTGTTCAACACATTTTAGCTGTGACTGGTGCAGAGCAACGGTAAAAGACGTGTAAAACACACTCCGCACATGAACAATTTAACGCTAACACTTGCGTTAAGATGCCAGAAGCAAAATTAAAGACCTGTTGGGCTGTGGCCCAACAGGAAAAATAATAGTATAATATAAACATTACATGCATTTTATTTATTTTTTACACTTAGCTACAGTTATATAAGAATGTGAGTAAAAGTAATACCTACTTCTAAGCAAGTTGTTATTTAAAATCCCTAGCGCTTTGCTAAAAGGTGTATCAGAGAGAGAAATAAAATGAAATAACAGAGTCTTCTTGGCTGACAGCGATATTGTGAGTTACACAAATGAAATTATTCACTGCCTCAAATGAAATTGCCCCCGGCGGGCTAAAGTGCCTTTCCAACCTGATTTGGGAATGGGAACGCATCAGTCTTGCTAACTGTAAACTTTCAGTGGAAGTATATATGCATATAAATGAAACAAACTTGTTTGTACCCAACTACAAGTGAAGTACTTACAAGAATGGGATTTTTTGTTATGATGCAGTACGAATATAATTTGTCTTTTTAGCATTTTAGAATTTACGGGGAGGAGTCAAGTGGAGCTACAGTACCGACCAAAATTACTTGCTACAGTCTCCGGACTCCGGGGTCAAAACGGGGTCGGAGTCACTTAATTCCGGAATCAGTGTGTACGTATAGGTATATATAACTATATACTTTGACGCCGGAGTCCAGTGACTCCGATTCCGCTCTGACTCCGAAGTCTGTAGCAAGTAATTTTGGTCGGTAGTGTAGGTATAGAGGTAGGTATATATATATTAGAGTTGGACCATCATGTTTTCAACTCAAACCTTTTTTGTGGCACTTTTCATGTGTATGATTTCAAGTTTTTTTCTGACTAGCCTTAATGAAGAAATAGAAAGTCCGTGTTTAATAAATTATTTTGGCTAGAAGTTCTTAAAATTTTACTTCTAAAGTGGCTTCACAGTTCACAGGCTACATATAGGTATGTTACAAACCAGTATGTCACAGTTACCAAACCAGTTTTGGTCTAAAATAAGTGGAAGTAAGACAAAGAAAACAAGAATTCAAATAACCCAAATAAGTCCTTGTCCTTAAACAGCTTTTCTGTGTACTGGTTGGGAATGGTCCCGTTTGACTCAGAGTTCTGTTCGGTTCCGATACAAGTCCCTTTTGATTTGAGTATGAGAACCCATTTGTAATAATTAATAGTGTCCCATTCCCATATGGTTTAGTTGTAACAGGGACGTTCGATTTATGATCGTCCCTGTCGTGTTGATGTTCTAAGTAGGGCTGGGCACGGTTACAAAATCACTATCCGTACTAACCGAGTAAACGGTTACACGGCTACTAACCGGTTACACGATTACCAAACGGTTACACGGTTACTAAACGGTTACACGGTTACTAACCGGTTACACGGTTACTAAACGTCAAGAAGAAGAGGGGGAGGAATGACCAATGGAAGATACGAACCACCCATCTCTGGATCTGCACACCAGCAAGCTACCATATGAGCTACTGGGACAATGCTGAGCTGTCAGTATAAATGCCTTTATATATCTTGAAGAATATAGCTTGCACACACATGCGTTATATGAAGTAACACACAGGTAAATCGCTTGCGCACGATTGTAGGCTAATTTGCATAAATCCAGCAGCCAAACGAACATTTTTCTTAACGGGTATACGAAGTCGGAAAACGCATTTTGTAACCGGTTACACTATCCGTTTAGAGTAACCGTTTACACTATCCGTTTAGAATAACCGGTTACATTATCCGTTTAGAGTAAGCGGTTACAGCATCCGCTAAGCTTAGCGTGTACACGGTTACACGCGTGTACACGGTTCGTACTGTGTAACCGTGCCCAGCCCTAGTTCTAAGCATGAAATAACTTTACGTTGTGATGGACGTGACCCGGTCACTCCCCGGTTTCTCTAGTTCAGGGTCAATAAAATTGGAGTTATTTTATTGTCAAAATTAATCTTACGTTTTTCGGTACATAAGTCAGCGGTAACCTATTGTTTTTGTGGTGTCAAATGAAAGCTATTTCGATATCCTATTTGATACCGAAAACTAAATTTTTTTACCAGTTAGCTAAGAAAGGTTATGGCGGAAAAAGTTTTTACGTAAACTTAGTATTTTTCAACAATGTTACGCAACGGCTGTGATACCAATAATAACACAACAGAAATGCTTCCATGAAAGCGGCCATTTAACATAAAACCATATGGCCATAAAATGTGATGATTACATAAAACAGCTGGCACCGAACCGACCAATGACCTGACATTTATTTTATTCTAAAAGCTTATTTTGCGTATTTTGCTTTATAAGTGAGCGTTAACGTATAGCTTTTTTGGTATCAAATGAAAGCCCTTCTTTTGGTCTATATAACTGCGAAAACCAGAACCTTTTACGTGGTCCCTGAAAAAAGTTATGGCCGAAAGTTCTTTTTCGAAAATATTTAGTTCGAAAAAATTCCTCCGCGGCTACTCACACCATATACGTAATCAACAAAAGTTCGGAAACATTAAAATCGTTGTGACTTGCCTCAACTCAACAGAATTTTAGGTGCTTTAAAATGACACCTTACTTGACGTTGACCGACGTAACATAATTAATACTGACCGTTGGTCGGCATCTACATTAGAGATGGGATCGGTTCCACTTTACCGGTTCCGGTTCCGGTTCCGGTTCCAGGGTACCGGTACCGGTTCCGGTTCTGGTTCCGGTCTAGAAAATTGCCGGTTCCCGGTTCCAAATTCGGTTCCACGTTATTATTGATGATTTACGTAAATTTTTTCCATATTCATATTTTACATGTTTTTGACGCTCTGATGAATTGACAAAATAGCCTGAATTTTAAAGATATAAGTCATACAGAGGACTACCTGATCGATATAATCGCTTTTGTACTGTTTTCTGTCGTCTAATGTGATGTCGCATGTGAGCGCCCACACAAAATTATTTAACCTTTTTTCCAATCTTAAGGTGGCGCTCCGAATAACTGACTTTGGGAAAAAAACATTTCAGACATGTTTTTACGCCTTCGGTCTTGAAGAAAGTTAGTTCAGCAGTGAATTAGGTTTTGATTGATAAACATAACCTCAATTTTGATGTGGCAAAATGATTTCCCAAAAAGTAGTAAATGGTTTTTGTTACTTTTTGAAATGGGTTCCCATAGCAATTAATCTTGTTGTAATGAGAATTAGGGCCTATGAGACTCGGGGGCTGTGGTGTAGTGGTTAGCATGCATGACTTCGAAGCAGGCGGCCCGGGTTCGAATCCCAGCGCCCACATTTATTTCATTCTTTCTAAATTGGGGCATCCTCTTTCTTTCAACACTTAACAAACTTTAGCTTTCAAAATCTTTCAGTCAAGTTTTTTTTGTTGTTGTTTTGCTTTGTTTTTTTAAATTAGACTAGCTTTCATTTGATATAACGTCAAATTTTGGTCAATTTGAAATTTCAACCAATTTTTCAATGGGATAAAATTTTTAAATCGATATACCAAAAAATTCTATATGACTTTTAGTACCTTTAAAAACAGTTTTATGCAGCGAATTGCTAGCTGCAATTTTTTAAAAAGTCGTATGTGTAAGCAAACCTTTCCAAAAAAAATTTCCACAATACGTTGAGCAACATTGAAAAATACGCGTTTTTTCAAACCAATTTTTTGTTAGCTACTTTTTGGCTTCTGAAACTTTTCTCAACGGATTTTAGCACAGAAAAATTAGCTCTATTTTTTGGAAAATACGTATGTGTAGGCAAACTTCAGATTTCTGAAATTGGGCTATAGCGTACATTTTTTTAAGATTACTGTCAGCTGCGAAAACTGATCCGAATGAAACTTTGCAAACTGTTAGAGCAGATACATATGGAGGCGCCGAACTTCATGAATTGTAATTATTATGATTTGGCTCAATATGATAGGCTTTTTAAAACGTCCCTTTTGATAGAAATTAAAATAACTAAAAATTTATTGCAAATAACAAAAATTCGACAAAAATGGCACCTCGGCAAGATAATTGTCTTTAATTTAAGCTATAGATTGTTAAATGTGGTTGAGGCACCATTGAGATACGTCATTTCAAAAATTAGTCAAATTTTTCAAAATTTCAATTTTGATGCAGTCATAAAATTTGCTAAAATGTTCCGAGACTCATCAAACTTTGCAAAAATGCTTCACTGGTGTTCATCTTGATTGCACTTGAGCAAAAAAGCTCGTATCACGAAAAAACAAAAAATTATAGCAACTTGACTTATTGGAAGTTACTCAGAGCGCCCCCTTAAGGCCTATTCACACGAGGGCGCATTGGCACACGTACGCCCATGGCATTGCTCATTGCATGCACGAGCGGGTGCACGAGCGGGCGCATGAGCGGGCGCACATGCACACTTGCCTAGTGCATTGTGTGAAATAATGCAGCTGGCAGTGTGAAAATAGAAAGCGCCCGCTCATTCGCCCTCTCATGCGCCCGCTCATGCGCCCTCTCATGCGCCCGCTCATGCGCCCTCGTGTGAATAGGCCTTAAATGGGTGAAACTTTGTCGACGTCAATGAGCTGTCGGAATAATGGCCTCGGAAAAATTGCCAAAAACCACTTGTTTGACAAAAATAAGCCTAAGTGGGAAAATTTTGCAAAAGTCAATGGGTGGATTTCACAAAGGTGGTTTAACTAAACCATGGTTTTACGTACGTTTTTGTATGATTTGCACATAATTTCATTACGAAATAACGCCTGATTCGTTACGAATTTCGTCGATTTTTTAAAACCATGGTTTTAGCGCAGTTGAAATTTAAAACCTGCAGCACAGCAGGTCTCTGTTTTGCTGAAATTCCAGCTAAGCTAAAACCATGGTTTAAGAAAATCTAGGAAATTTGTAACGAATCAGGCTATATTTCGTAACGAAATTATGTGCAAATCATATAAAAACGTACGTAAAACCATGCTTTAGTTAAACCACCTTTGTGAAATCCACCCAATGAGTTCAAAGCTATAAATTTATCTCACTTTTGTCACTATGTACTATGTAGCTATTGATTTCCGTAGTGCCATTTTAGACTAAACGCTGTAAGACACCATTTTCAATGCTAAAAAAATGCAAAAAATTTTATAAAGCTAAATTAAAGCTTTTTATCTGTAAAAAATATCCGCAAAATTTTTTTGAACTGTAGAAAAATTGAATAAAAATTACCAGTTTTCGAAATTTAGCTTCCACTAAAGCGGAAACTTTAGAGATGACGTAATATTTACAATCAAACAAAATTATGGGTTGCTGGACCTCTACCCGCCGACTCGATCCAAAAATTGACCCAACCCGTTTTCAAATGTCATGGACCCTAAGTTAGTCACCAAAGTTAGCAGAAAAAGCCTGCACATAAAATATAAGCTATGGCAGGTTCGGTGGCAAAACTAAAATGCACATACAGAACTGTAAAAAATAATTGATGATCAAAGAAAAATATGATGGAACCGGTTGGAACCGGCACCATGCCGGTTCCGGTTCCGGTTCCGGTTCCAAAATTGCTGCCGGTGTTTTTTTTCTTCCTTTGTGTTTTTCTCCCCCGGTGAATTTTTTCCTGTGTTTTTTTCCCCCGGAAAATTTGCACCGGGGTAGATTTTCCGGGGGAAAAATTCACACCAGCCATATAATTTGACTGTTTTGAACTTATTTTTTTTCAAAACTGGCCATTTTGGCGATTAATTAATTTATTTTTATGTATTTTTATTAATTTTTAAAATTTAAAATGTGCACCGGGGTAGATTTTCCGGGGAAAACTCACACCAACCATATATAGTTTGACTGTTTTGAACTTATTTTTTCAAAACTGGCGATTTTGACGATAGCTGCCTTTTGCCTGACTTTCGTTCAGTGTGACGGCTATAGCCACAGCGATAGCTGCGTCGGATTGCTATTTATACCATATCGACGGGAGTCGGGACTACCGCGACGATAGCGAATTTGGCTATTATAGCCAAGTCGCCTGGGATCGGCACGTGTCACTGCGACTCATCGCCAGGGCAATTTTGGCGATTTCAAGGGGCGATTCATACTTTTGTACGGACATTGGGTCAAACGGAAGAAAGGACGTCCAGTTATACTCAATGTCAGAACGGCTGATCGATTCATGCTTTCGGCCGTTCAGCCGTATATGCCCGTTCATTCGTACTAAACGGCACAATTTCATCTTGTCTTATGTCCGTCAAAGTTAAATTCAGTTCCACTCTGCCGAAACTTTAAGGCATCGGACAAACAAACAAAGTATGAATCGCACCTTTGTCCGTATGCCCATATATACTTCCGTTCCGTATGTACTCGTATGTAATGCTAAAATGAAAATTTTTGCGTGTTAAGGTATCCGTCAGGGAGGGCAGCGCATTTTGAGCCTGAAATATGCTCTCAGGACTGGAGAGTGGAGGGGGCTTAGAGAATTACATATGTGTGTGTGGCTTTCACTTGCCTCATCGGCACACAGTACAAGAGTCTATAATACTGTTCAGGGCCCAATTGAAGCTAAATATGTTTTCTATGCTAAATATGACAAAGTTTTCACCCGCAAACTTTCAACGACGACCACTTTATGTTCAGCGTTTGCTAAATGTTTCAATAAACCGAAATTTTTGACATTGAACATTTTGCTTCGAAAAAAAGGGCCAGGATAATCTATCTAACCTATTCTATACCATGATATAACCCATACCTTCGAAATTCATAGTCTTTTGTCTAGTCTAAAAAGTATCTTTTTGTCTAAACAAATCTCCTTTTGTCTAGTCACAGCCTAAAAATAAATATGTTGATAAAAATAAATAAATAAAATTACAAAAAATAAATTTATCGTCAAAATCGCTAGTTTTGAAAAAAATAAGTTCAAAACAGGCAAATTATATGGTTGGTGTGAATTTTCCCCCCGGAAAATCTACGCCGGGGCAAATTTCCCGGGGGGAAAATTTACACCGGGGTAATTTTTCCGGGGGGAAAATCCACAGGGGGGAAAATTTACACCGTGACACCGGTTCGGTTCCGGTTCCATCCGGTTCCAGTGGAACCGATCCCACCTCTAATCTACATCATAAATCATAATGTGACCTATCAATCGATAGCTTTTTGACAAATGGAAGCGGATGAAACTAATTTTACGTCGATACCACAACCGTATCAAAAGTTATGGCTCCTGCAACATTTCCCTTTTGTTGACTACCTGTAATCACCTCATATTCGATCAAATCGCATTTTAGGTCAAATTTGAACTAAATTTAAAAGTTTTTTCGAAAAACTGTTATCATCAAACACGGCTTGATCTCACGTAATAGAACTAGTCGAACTAGTCTAAACTAGATGCACTAGTCTTGTATTAATTATTAAAATAACGGTAGTACATACCTAATAATCACTACCACTTTTCCCCAAATTAAACCTTAACTTGGTTACATAGTGGGTTCTTTGGTGCTGATGTGCAACGCATAGGTATGTCGCACTGTCAAGCGGCACTATTGTTACTATCTCAGAGACAGTATCTGTGACAAACTAACAAAATAATATGTCGATAAAATTTTCGTCAAAAAGTGAGCAATCAAACTTGGAGTTCAGGCATAACAAGTTGAAACTTTCAGGCTTAAAAAGTAGAAACGGTAATACGGTTCAGATGGTTCGAAAATTTGATCACGTTATCTTCATATACGACCAGTAAACATCTTGGGAGCTGCCACCTCATACAAAATAGACCATTTTAATAACTCTGAAAACTAATATAAGCTTATTAAATGAAATAGCACTAGGCCTTCGGCTTTAAGCCAGAACTATATTTTTGGAAATTTTATGATCAGCTTAATATGATGACGTAAGTCATTGAGTCATTAGGCTGGACTAAAGTAAAAGCCTGAAGCCGCTAGTCACGACAAGAAATTTGTAAAAAAGCAAAAGAAGCTTATCATAATAAATTTCCGTTTCTTACAATTGGTCGTTATTTTGAAAAATATATCGGCGTATATGTGCCAAAACTCTATAAAAAAATTAGAAACTCCAATTGCATAAAAAATGCAACTTTTTGCAATCGGACGCATTGAAGTTAATACTTAAATGGCTGAAGAAAAAACTTTGATCAACTGTTACAATAAAATTTAATGTCTTCTAAAGCGAATTTTCATCATGAAAGCTAAATCATTGCAATCTATGGGTATTAGTCACAATTGAATTGAGCTAGCAGATTGATATTTAATTTTATTTGCTTATTGCCACTACCAAGAGTACATATGTAGGTGCCTACGGGCGTGCGTCCAATGCGCAGCGCGAAATAGCCCGTTTATGTACGGTTTTGAGGGGGGGGGTACCGCCCCCCCTCAACTGAAGACCCCGTACTCAACTGAGGGGGGGGGGTACCCCCTACTCAGTTCGATACCCCGTGCTCAACTGTGGGGGGGGGGTACCCCCCCCCTCAACTCAGTACCCCGTCTTCAGTTGAGGGGGGGGGTACCCCCCCCTCATTTCAAGACACTGACAAAGTCTTTGCGCTACCCCCCCTCAGTTCAGTACCCCGTCTTCAGTTGAGGGGGGGGTACCCCCCCCCCCTCAGTTCAGCACATCAACAAAAGTCCTTGTCAGTGTCTTGAAATGAGGGGGGGGGGTACCCCCCCCCTCAACTGAAGACGGGGTACTGAGTTGAGGGGGGGGGGGGGGTAACCCAACCCCCCCTCAGTTGAGCACGGGGTATCGAACTGAGTAGGGGGTACCCCCCCTCAGTTGAGTACGGGGTCTTCAGTTGAGGGGGGGTAACCCCCCCCTCAAAACCGTACATAAACGGGCTATTTCGCGCTGCGCATTGGACGCACGCCCGTAGGCATAATAGGAAGAGTGTCATACTCTTCCTATTATGTACTCTTGCCACTACTCATCGAAGCACGCTGAAATTAGCAGTTTATCGAGTACTTATTGATTGCATAAGGTTTCAGTACCTACTTACCTATTTTAGGGACAAATCCTTGCAGTCACCAAGAGTACATAATAGGAAAAGTATGACTCTTTTCGCGCTAATCGGCTTGGGGGGGGGCACGGACACCCTCTCGTTTCTGCTCACTGCCAGCTCGAAATCAGAGATCTCTTGCTTTCAGGGGGGGGGACCCATAACTCGTTTCAAGACATCACCAACCCTTGATTGCGTGGGGTTAATTGAGCAGAACTAAGCAGTAAGCACCTTCCCTACCGTTCCGAGAAGTGCCGTGAATTTCGGCTAAGCTTAATTAAAAATCCAAGCCACACCAATACAGACATCAGTGATTTTATTACATACCAGTTTCACATTAAAACCAATAGTCGGCCAAACAATAGCGTCAATGTCATCAACAATTACGATTTTAAGACTGCCAAAAATGGTGGACCGTAAAACAATAAAAAACATGCTTTTTGATTACGAAAAAGAACTAATCGCAAGCATCAAGAGTTCAGTGGGTAGTCACAAAAGTTACGGCACCAGTTTTCCTTAGGGATCAGCAATTTCGACTAAGTACATACGTAGCTTCATCAGAACGATGCTTGGTACGTAAATCACATTACGACAGAGAACACTTTAAAAGTAACCAAAGTCTACTCTAAGAATGAAAAATATTGTGGAACTGAGCTTAAGCATATTTCATATTTATTCGAATCAAGTCCATAAGCGAGCGGGTACAAAAACTGGGGGCAACTTTTTGCTTATTCCTACACATAAATGCTAGGCAAGCTTACACACCAAAAAAGGTTATTGAGTTTCTCAATTTACAGCAACAGCACAGCTGATTAATTAAACTTTTAGCTTACGGACAAGTATGTGCTACGCTTGAGCCAAAACCAAAATTTGACAATTTCTTAAAACACAGCGTCGATCTAAAGAAAATCTACGTATACCAGGCTAGAGTATAGCTCAGAAATAAACAAATACCACTATAGACAAGTAGGAGAGGGGCGAAGCATTTAAAAAATTATTTAATTTTCACAATTGTAGTTGGATTTAAAAGTTAAATCCGAAACTCGTCAGAGAAAACTTTGGACAAATAAAACAAATTATAAATTTCTAGATATTTTCCAACAACTAAAATTATAAAACTAACCAGCCAATTTACAGACGTATGACAACAAAAAATAGTTGGCAATGCACGGATTATGAAAAAACTTTTCAACCCACAGAAGATACTAATAGAATAACGAATAAGCTGTAGCATAAGTGGCTAAGCTGTAGCATTACAGAGTTTCGTTTGGTGTATAACCAGTGATTTTTGAAAAAAATGTATGGTGATACCGGGATTCGAACCCAGGACTTCTGCGAAAACGCTGGACCTACCACACGCGTTAATGGTATCTATTCAGCCAGCCCCCACAATTTATTGGCACATTTGGGAAAGATATTACGGCCGAATTAAAAGCATCAAAAGTAGACCCTTTAAGCTACAATAGCATTAATCCGTTGCTGAATTCTATATCCAAGAAATACACTTTACACAAAATAAACACAACAAACAGGCTTCCCATAAAAAACTATCAGCCAAATAATTTCATATTTTTTGAATCTAACAGTAAAAAACAAATTAATGGTCCCTACAATTCCGGGGAAGGGGGTGCTACGCGATCAAATATGTAACGATTTTGTGGGATGTCTACCGAATATTGGGGGGGAGCGAACCTTGCTAAAATTATGGGCATGGGAAACCTCAAGTCGGGTTGGAGGGGGTGACAGTTCATCATCACACGAATACGCAAAATTATCAATTCAAAAGCCTATGAACATGAAAAAGGATAAAAATTACAAAATATCAGTTCACAACAAAAAAACAAAAAAATGAGCTAAGCCACGGTCACACAAATCACCAGGTCATAATATTCTATTCTTCTGCTGGACCTAAAAACAAAAAATGTAGATTTTTAATTCTGATTATTTTTGACCGATACAAATCTAATTTTATCCAAAACCATGAAAATTTGATTTGGTAAAAAAGAAGAACCAGTTTAAATTCAGTGCGCAGTTTTATATTTTTCACTAATTCTTACATCGAGTTGCCAAAATATTTTTTTAAACTCCAAAAAAAAATCCCTCTATAAGTATGGCTTTCACAAAATATACGGAGGGTAATTCCAGAATCGCAGTTTACCCTTTGTCAGACAAATCTATAAACGATAGCTAACGATACTACGATTTTATTAAACTATGCCAAAAAAGCCCAAAGCATTTTTTATTTGGTGTGAAATTTCAATGTTAAAACTAGCTACCACGTTGGTTTATTGAACTGCATGCCAATGTAGTCAACATAGCTAGTCTTAACAGCTAATTGTATCGATGCTTGAAAAAAAATAGTAGACAGTTTTTGTTTAGAAAAATTGTAGCTCTGTCTTTCTTTATTTAAGCGTTTTAAAAAAGCTAATGTCAAAAAACTGCTATTGTGAAATTACCACTTTATTAATTGTTACTTAACTGATTGGGTGGGGGGTGTCAGTTGAAGTATAAATTAATCTAATCCGTTTAATCCATTTTAGAAAAAATTAATAATTCTGCTTCAAGTCGACATACAAATTAATATTTTCCTAAGTACCTTCATCCATTCGCTGTTTCAAGGCTAACAGTTCAGCAGGAGGGGATTGTCCTGCAATAGAACATTTCCAAAAGTTGGATTAAATTAAATCTGGATTAAACGGATTAAATTGAACCAATAAAAAGAGCTAAACCAAAAAAATAATGGTAATAGACTTAAGAAGCCCCACGAACTTAAGAATTTACTGCTTATATATTTTATACTGTTTTCACTACACTATGTAATATTAGGTACTCTTGAAGATGACTGAAGATAACAATACTCTTCCGGTCATGTGCACTTGATATCGCATGAAGTGTATTTTGATGAAGTAAAACATACTATCCAATTCAAGCCTTTTAATGTGTTTTAAGTCATCTCAGTGAGGAATATACCGACAATATTCCAGTTTAAAGCGTCTGATTTCACAATAAAATACGAGTCCTACCAGAGTTTTGGGTTCAGCAAGATGCATTCGTTAACTGAACGTAGCTTGCCTTCCTGCCTGGCACATAACATAAACATACAAATGCCAACTTTTGAAACTAAAACTAATTTCTAAGCCTAAGTCTGAGCCTAAATTTAATCAAAGCAAGAAGTCTAGGCTTAGGCTAGCATTTTCCAATATTTCTTAAGATGTGCCACGCAGGAAAGAGAGAAATAGGTTAACTGATTGACATTGGGGAGTGAGTAGGTTTAACTTTTGAGCTAAATTTTTTGGCAAAATTTAAAATTTCATGACTCTGGTACTGATTGTCAAACCGATCTGTCAGGGGGGATGAACCACCAGTTTTGGGGTTGTAAACGCCCAATCCCCCTTCACATGATATGGAAATAATATAGAGAGGAACACAAATTATCAGCTTACTTGAGCCACTGGGAAGATGCTCGCTTTTCAGATTCAACAGCTCTGCAACTTTCACACCCTGCAAATAAAGCCTATATTATACGCTTTTGAACTGAGCTGAGGGTTCTCCTTTTTTACAAGGCTCTATAATCTTCAAACTTAGTTGCAAACGAGTTCCACAGATCATTAGTGACAGTTGAATGTACCTCAGTCGTTCCACTATTTCCGATCTGCCGGAAAAAAGACGAAAAGCTCACGCCACCAAAAATCCATCGACTGAGATTTACAAAAGGTGTTTCACTTGACTGATAACACGGATAGGGTATTTATTCAAAGTTATTTACTGTTTCACTTGACTGATAATACGGGTATTTATTCAAAGTTACTCACATCACGTGCGGCATTAGTGCTCACACAAACTTGAATCTAGGAGCAAAATCTATTTTTTCAATTGACTAAAATCATAGCTCATCCTACCTTTGTCAGTACTGAAATGAATTCTTCTGAGGAATAGGTGTTCAAAAGCGAGGCCCGAAACTGCTTGTTATGCTCCGGCTTGTTCCACACAGTCACAACAGGCACCGTCCATTCAACGTAGATTTTTGTCGTTCCTTTGATCTCCTAAAATTAATTAATTAATTAAATAATAAAATCAGTTTTGTCACCAATACTACCCCAATGCCCAATCTAAAGATAGAAGGCAGGATTTCCTACGACTTTTACTGCATGGGCTAATATGGAAGTAAAGTCTAACCAAAAACTGCTGAACCCATGAAAGCTGGACGCGTTATTTTTGTGCCTGTCTACTCGCTGTACTCGTGATGCCTGCAATTTGTTCTCTTCGTAATGACATCGCGTGTTTCTATTTGTCTCAGGGTCCAGCATTAATTTTTGGTCAAATTTTAGTTTTTTTTCATACAATCAAATCTCAGGACTCCTGTTCTCACCAAACCAGCAAGTTGTGGTCAGAATTCTTACGCAATCACGCAAACAAAATTTACAAAAGTCTGACCAGTTGAACACTGAGGCAAAACAAACGTGTAATTTCTTTACGAAAACAGCAATCAATTTCCAACAAGAGTACAGCGAGTAGCAGCCAAAATCACATCATCTGTTTTGGCTACGGGCTTAGCAATTTTTGGTCAGACTTTTGAAAATAAAATGAATCTAATGTGAAAATTACTTTGAACGTCACATCGGAGGTAATGGTATGTTCAACTATGGGCTGCTCGTGAGCGTAGAATGTCAATCGAAATCCGCGATCTCCCTCATTAGTTACTTGCACCGTACCCGTTTCAAGTTTCTGAAAAATAAAAAATAAAATATTAAACATAAATCACTAACAATATAACTAAATTTAAAATATTATTTATTGTTTTCTAATGTCGACAAATTAGTTCAAGTTCGCGTGAAACAATATTTTATTTCGCTTCAACACTGTTTCGGAAACTAAAAACCAAACTAGTTTTCGCCTTACGACTCAATTTCTACTAAGTTAGAAAGTCTTTTTTTTACATAATACTAGGTAATACTATTAATACTAAAAAATCGCATCATAGTTTCAGTCGCAGTTTCGTTAGAAAAAACGTCGAATTTAGGTTGTCTATTTTCCCTACCGACTCAACCAAATTCCAACTGTTTTAAGTATGAATCGACCCTTAAGCCAGTAACCGAATCTCTTACCGGCCAGCTGCCATCAGTGTTGCGCGAATACAGGGTCGTCTGCTTGTCAAACATCACTTCGGTTCCGGGCTGGTCCGCTTCGGGTCGACTCTCATCTGCTATAAAAACCATACTCTCTTTCTAGAGACTGCACGGTATTTCAAACAAGTTCCACAGATCACTAGTGATATTTGAATGTGCTTGCAGAAGTTTCATTCCGTTTATTATTAAAAAACATTTTCTAAGCACAATAATTTTGGTAAAAAAGGTGCAGAATAAATTCAGACGGATGAGGGGGGTTTGCAAAAAATCAGCTATTTTTTATAGTCCCCCCACTGTTCACCTAGTGAAACTTTTAAATTTTTGCCCAAGCCTAATATAATATAGGGAGTGATATTATATAAGCCTAAGCTGTGAATTGTGAAATTATGAAAAAATTGCACCAACCCAAAGTTCTTTAGTATCACAATATTTCACACTAACTGTCTGAGTAGTCATCTCCACAGCCGGGACAGCCGGGGCAGGGCGGTTTGGTTTCGTAGAGATAGAAATTGTCTGGCAGTAGCCATTTGGCGGCGCGGGCCTTTTGCTCCGGAGTCGGACACGCCTCCCACAGCACCTTCACTTCTGAATTGTTGCCCTCCGACGTGTCTGAAAAGCGGAAACATGCAAACTTAGATTTGACCAATTAGAGATAAAGTGATTTGACTATGACCAGTGTATTACTATCAGTGAAAAGCATAGTTTAACTACCGCGCGACTAGTAAACTGTAATGTGCTTCTACACTAGAACGTAGTACTGTGTAATGATGATTACGGTATCAAATCATCCCACTTTCTGTAACAAAACGAACTGAACAAGTCGGTCTATCTTCAAGTCCAATCATGTCTCGTAGTTTAAATCGGAGACGTCGTGCCCCGTGCGGTTCGGACGGGAAGATAACAACCTGATCACAATGTTCTGGTCATCAAGATCAAGCTACCTATAAATACCGACCAGGGCCCGGTTTCATAAAAGATCAGTTGCGATTCATTAGTAACAATGATATAAGCTAGAAAATAAGTTATAACTTTGCGTTAACTTAATCCTTCTGTTGGAAATTTTCACGACATATTGCCAATATGTTAGATAATGTGTGTGTAAACTTTTGTTACATTTGCTTGATGCAGACAAAAGTCTAGCTAAGTCAAAGTCATTCATTAGTCCCAAATATTAGTAAATATTAGTGGTTCTAAAAAAATCACTAATATTTGCAACTAATGAATGACTTCAAGTTAGCAATAGATTTCACTGGATAACTTGATTATTGTGAGATCTGAACCACATGTGGTGTAACATATTGGCTATCTGTCATTAAAATTTCCAGCAGAAATATTGTGTAAAGGTCAAGTTATACTCGATTTTCGATGTTGCACCAGTGTTACTAATGAATCGCAATTCATTGTTTATGAAACCGGGCCCAGATGTCCGAGTTCACAAAATTTTCAACTGAATGCAGTTTGGTCTGATTAAAGATTTAGGCTGACTTCAGATTTTAGTCCGATTAAGACATAAAACGGTCTGAGAAGCTGAATCTGAATGCCAAACAAATATTCCCAGATCCCAGCCAAGTCCCTGAAAGTCCACTAACCCGCAATGCCAGAAGAGCTGGCCGCAGAGCTTTTCAACGAAGACAGGACGCCCCATGTGGGTTTGGACGACTCTGCAGACGTGCCAAAAAGTCCGAATCCCGTCGCCGGTGCGGTCTGTGCCTCCCGTGGAGCGGACGGCCCAAACAGACCGCGTCCGCTAGCTCCAGCGCCCAGGGAGAAGGAGAAGTTGTGCAGGGCCGACGAGTCCTGCGCACGCAGATCCGTGGGAACAGACTGACTGACGCCAGAGTCCGCCTCCGTCAGCTGGTTGCTGGAGCGCGGGGTGCCGAAACTGCTGGACCCGTCGTCACTGGAGCAGAGACTACGTTGCAGGGGCGACTGTCCGGGCGTGATATGACGCAGCACGTCGGCCCAGATTTCGCTGAACTGCTCGGCAATTTCGGGCGTCTTGAATCGCACCAGAAAAGACTCAGGCTTGGCCGGCACATCGGGATCGGAATGATCCGTGCCGTTCCTGAAAAAAATCATAAAAACGATGTAAAAAAGTTTTGAACAAAAAGAAAAAACAACAGATTTCGTTAGTCTCTATATTATAAGCGATAATAAAACGTTGAAAGTAGCATAGTAGACAGCAGTTGATAACCTGACGATATTAATTCTAAAGTATATAATAGATAACTTGATAACGATAAGTTCTAATTCTAAAGTAGTTGAGAACTTGAAATTTTATCAATAATCTATAAAATACAACTTATAGCATAACTCAGAAGGTATTATCTCTAGTTTAATCTCAATCTAAGTTCATCACTCCATCACCCCTGCGCACCAAATTCTGGACTTTGGATCTTTCTCGGTCAGAGTCATGCCCGGCTGGATGTACTGTTTGCAGACGACCTTGAAAACCGCGTCCGTTCGCAGCATCAGCCAGACGTTGCCCGTCTCCTGGTTTCGCAGCAGCTGCAGATTGCCCAGCCCCTTTTCCTTCCACTCGCCTTGCACCAGAGAGAACAGTTTGGCTCGCTCCTCGAATAAAACCGTGTCCGCGGGTGGGTCATCGGCTAAAACAATAAGACCATTACTTTACATGGGTTTGTTCTAGACTAACTAAACGGTCAAAAATCATGCTTTGACATTCCTAAGAGGGTTTATTGTAGTCCGATTGAACGGTTTAAAACCCCTTTTACTCCTACCCTCCGATGGCCAAAAAAGTGCCCCAAAAATGCGTAAAAAATTGAAAAACCGGAAAAATTTTTCGCCTGCGGCCAAAAAAGTATATACCCCAAAAATGAGTTAGAAAATAATCGAAAATTGTGAAAAATTTTTGGCTGTCGCCGATAAAAAGGCCAAAAGTAGGGACCAGCCCCGCCTTCCGCCAAGGGTCGGGCACCCCCCCCTCGCCGATTCCCCCCGCACATCTCTGGACAGGACTAATCTTTTTTGACCTACACGAAACACACAAGAACTAACTTACTAAAGTTTTACAGGTAATCTAGTCTTAGATTATAATAAATTTGGTTAAGTTTCATAGCACTAGAAAACATAGCTCAACCTAACTAATTAACCTAACGTAATTAAACTAACCCAGGGTTTAGTAGCTTTACTTAAACATACTTGATCCAATACTATGATCCGGCTCCGTCGTTTCCGGGCTTTTTCCTTCTTGCTCTTCATCTGATTGGGTTTGTTCGCTCTCTGGCTCCGCGTTTTGTGACTCTTCCGGCTCAGGCTTGGCAGTTTGGCCAAAACTAAAGCCTGGCGGTAGGATTTTCGACGTCTCCGGCTTAGTAGTCAGATTAAAGCCAAATCCAATGGGCGGATTAGCATTTTGATCCACACTAATCGGATTAGAGTCCGCTTTGCCGAATCCAAAACTAAATCCTCCCGGCTGCGCGGGTTCTGGTTTCGTAGCCGAGGCTCCGGATTCGGTTCCGAATTTCATCGGAGTGGTGGAACTAGAGTCGACCGTGGAAGGAGTTCCAAAACCAAAGGATACGACGGCGGGCTTCGGGGCTAACAGAGTCTCAGTAGTTTTCAGGGCGCCGCCAAAAAGTCCGCTACTAGCAGCACCACCACCCGTATTTCCGTTCTGGTCCGCTCCACAGCAAGGACAACGGTCGGAGTCGGGCTCATTTCGGACATAGCAAACTTTGCATTCCCACTTTTTTGGATCCGACTTCGGTAAAGGCTGAGGAGCGCTGTGGACCGCTTCTTCGGCAGATTTGGCTTGCTCGCTTGGTTTGTTTTTGGAGGCCAGTTTGGCGTGTTCCACGGCTGTTTGGAAGATTTTCTTGAATCGAGCCGCCTGATCGGCTGTTTTGAAGCGCGCAGCCAAAGTTTCCGTTTGCAGCTCTTCTTCAGAAAAGTCTGCCGCTTGCCAGGTAAAGGCTTTGTCAGATTTGGCCAACGGGATTAAATCCATATCAGCCGTAATCTGGTGATTAGCGCAGAGTTTCAGCACCTGCTCGCGTCGCATGACAATGCGATGCTTGCCGGTTTCCGGGTGTTTCAGGATCTTCAAATCTCCCACTCCGCGTTCCTTGAACTCGTTCAAATCCCGATTGAACCGATAGAGTTTGCAGCGTTCCCGGAACAAGCATTCCTCATTTTCCTCGCCTGTCTTCACCTCCACAAGAGCCGGTAGCGGGATAACCGGTTCAAAATTGACTTCCGGTTCGTAATTTTCATCCTCAGCTCCCTCATGGCTATCGGTTCGGTTGCGAGCCGCTGAGCCGCCAGACGGTGAGGCACCGAAAACCGGTGCACCGGCCTCCGGGAAACCACCCGGTTTCTTTCCAAACAAACCGGTTCCGGGGCTCGAACCGGCGGTGCCTTTGGTCGTTGAGGCAGCAGCCAATGATGCGAACGAAGGCGCCGCAGTAGTAGAGCCAAAAACCGGTGTGGAAGCCGTTGAAACCGGTGATGCTAGATTGGCAGCCGGTTTTCCAAACGTGAACGCCGTAAACGGACTAGCCTCGGATGTTTTGGCTTTTTCGGGCGATTTTTTTGCGCCCTCTTTAGTACCATGACTCTCCTCTTTGTCAGTATCAGTGATGGTTGGCGGCTTGCTAAAGGAAAATCCGCCAAATTTAAATCCGCCCGCTGGCACTACATTTTCCGTTTTTTCACCAGAGGCCAATTGTGCAGGAGCAAATGAAAATACCGGTTTCGTGGCATTTAGCGAACCGGTTGTAGCGGTAGTCGAAGCAGCGGTTTCAGTCGGCTTCGTCTCTGTCTTCGTGGCAGGCTTGGTCAAATCCGTTTTCTGCTGAGCCATCTCAGCAGTCGGTTGTGGTGGTTTTTTGACGGGCGAATTTTCGGCTGAATCCACTGCATTGGCTCTAGCCTCGTCAAAAACGGCCTTAAACTTGTCCGCTTGCTCTTGACCCTTGAAGCGCACGCAGAACTTCTCTCCTTGTGGCTCATCCTCTGTGCAGTCCATGGCATACCACAGCCAACAGGCTGGCCGGTTACCATGAGCACTAAGCTGCATCGATTTGCTAATCAGATGATTAGCGCACACCTTGTGCACTTGCTCTCGACGCATCAGAATGCGACACCGACCGTTGGTCGGGTTTTCCAAAATCTTCATCTGTCCTTTGCCCCGTTCCTTCCACTCCCCCTCCACGTATCGATAGAGTTTGGCCAGTTCGCAGAATTTCACACTCTCCCCCTCCTCTCCGCTACAGACTTCCACTTCGTCAGGCAACGGTATGGCAGGCTCAAAGGTGGGGTCATGGGCCGAATCCGAGCATTCGGACTCCGACTTAGCCCGGGCCGATCCAAACGCCGCTCCAGGGCTCACCACCGTTTGGCTGCTGGTCTGAGAGTTGTCAGTTGGCTTGGCAGTCTGGGAGAAGCTGACGTTTTTGGCGCTTGGACTTGGAAAAGTGGGAAATTTCAGCTTAGATTCGACCGCTGTTGTGGTAGCGGTGCTGGTTTGCCAAAAGGACGGCCCCACCGTAGTGCTAAAGGTTGGCAGTGCAGTCGCAGTGGTGGCAGTAGTCTTTGCCGGAGAAACGGCCATATTGAAAAAGAAGCCAGCTTTGGTTGTACTGGGAGCCGTAGTAGCTTGAGGCAGCGTCGGTTTGGGTAGACCAGTCATTTTCTGCTGTTGTTGCTGTTGCGTAGCGCTTGTAACTGCCGGTGGCTGCAGCGATGGTGAGTTTGTTGCTTCCTTTGCCGGCTTTATAGGGGAAGGCGAATTTTGAATCGTGCCGGCCGCTGGCTGACTAGCATTCGTTATCGGTGGATAATCATGAAACGCCTCCGTAAACGATCGCCCACCATAGTAGGCCAATAATTCTCGTTCAAAATTGCTGCCCGTCAAATTATTTGTTTGTTGCGCCGTCGGGCCTCGAGTTGCGCCAGTGTAGTCCACATTTTGCTGCGCCGCTGACGCAGTTGCGTATGCTGGCGTCATCATGTCATGGTAGTGGTGGCCAGTGGCCGGAAAATGGCCATGCTGAGCGGCCAACAGTTGGTTTTGGCCCAAATTGGCCGGCCAATTTGTGGCCGTCTGGGCCACAGCAGTCGGATTATAGAGACTCATGCGCTGAGCCACCAAAGCCTGAGCCGCACTGTACTCTTGCAGCTGGGCTGCTCGCAAGGCCTGTTGGTAGCTCAGGAGTTCTGGCTGTTGGGGGGCCGGCCGGTCACTTGGGCTTTGGGCCTGGGTCTGGCCGGTCTGCTGTTTCAGATCCCTCAAGGCGCCCATCATTTCACGCTGTCCCAGTACCATATCCTTCAGCTGGGAGTCCACCGAGCCTAAGGTGTCCAAAATGCGGCCATTTTGCTCCAATAGGCGAGTATTTTGCTCCAGCACAGATTTTAGCAACATATCGTGCGATTTCAGCAGGAATTCTTGCGTCTGCTGCTGAGAGCGGAGGGCAAAGTTGACCGTTTTCAACACGTCGTTCAACAAATGGTTGCTGGCTTCAACCTGTTGCCCGTTTTGGCTTCCAGCGCGTTGCAGTTGCCAGCCGGCCGGTAGTCGAAAATCCACCTGAGCCCTAAGCCTGGACGCTTCAGTGCTGGGGTCCAGATTTGCTTGAGGGGTAGCAGAGGCGGCGGCGGCAGTGTAACCACGACTGGGCGAGAAAATATGCGGCGTGGCCGTCGAGGCTGTATCCTCAAACAATTCCGATCCCGCCGACTGAAATCGAAGCGGCGTTTCCCGAGAGCTGAGATTCAAGCCGCCGGTATCCGTTGGTGGACTGGTGACCAAATAGGAGGATCCGGTCTGACCATGTCGATTCACATCCCCCGCATACAATTGCGCTTCCTCGAGCATCTGGCCGATTTCTGGACCGGCTACGGGCGCGGCAGCTGAGAAGAAAAAGGCATCGGCGCTGGCGCCTTGACCAACCATCGTCCCGGTGGTCAGAATGGTCAAAAGGTGCGCCCAATACAGTCGCGCATAGCTGGTGACCGCCAGTCGTCGGCTATCATCGGTCAGAGTTGCGCCATAGCGCTGTAGGGATTGCGCCAGCCGGTAGACAAGTCTAGCCTCTAGTGGCGCCGATCGGGCCAGGCGCAGAATATCCAAGCCTTGCTTCAGCACCAGTCGTTGATCGTTGGAGCCCGAATTCTCAACCAGCTGATAGGCAGCCAGCCACCACTGGCTTTGCCACTGACTGCATAGGTTGGGCGCAACCAGAATTGGCTCTCGCTTGGCGCTGCTGCGCTGAGACGCAGCACAGGCGCAGCACAGATGCAGGAAGACCATAAGGTCCAGTTGACACAAACTTTCCAGCCCGGTATGTTTCAGGTCTAGTTGAGGCGGAGCAAATTTCAGTCGATCGCCAAACAACTCCGCTACGGGATAATCGCAGGAGAGCGCGTCTAGTTGGGAGTTCCAAAAGCCTAGCAGCAGCCAGACAATATGATCCAGTGATTTGGGCTTCCAGTCTACGGCGCATTTCATTGCGTCAGTACGCAACTGCGCTGACAAAATCGGCAAAGCGCCATCGGTGGGACTTTGATGCTGAGTTTTGCGCACATACGATCGACTGGCCTCTACAGAGGAAAGTTTGGATGGAAAAAGGGCTTCGAAAAATTCCCTACACCGATCATCTTGATTCAGACCGTTTCTTGGGGCTACTGCTGAGCCGGTGTTAGCCGAAATAGCCTCGTACGCTTCCAAGGAGCGATAGCAGCCTTGCTTTTCGTACGCGCTAAGACTGGCACTGGGCATAGTGAGAGGTAAATAGTGCAAAACCGACAGCCAGCACCACACGGCATATTTCTGCCCCTTGCCCGAATCCAAGGTTCCTTTCTTCACTCGCATCAGGACATAGCTAGCGGCCAGGCTGTAAAGTTTAGCCCGCAAAAATCGCCCATAATACTCCCAATTCACACCGCTTCGGCCAGAGCTCTGAATATTACTGGTAAACAGTTCCAAGTTGGTGTCAAACTCGAATAGCTTATCCTCGGCTTGTATGGCATTTCGACTGCGAATATGGCCACTGATCAGAAGACCCAAGGCTTCGAAATAGGTGATGCACAGAACGTCATTAAGACGCCCGCCACTGCGCTGATAGTTGTCCACTGATGTTACGCACAGGCTGAGGAAAGATGAGTCCGATGCAGTCTAAAACAATCACAGTAAATATTACAATTACACCAATGCCATAATATTACTGTTTATTTGCTAGTTTTTGCTATTTCTTTTTTGTTGCTCCTGTTTGGTTATTTTGTTTTTTTCTGCCTATCGCATCGCATGATTCCATGCTGTCTGAAGTTAATTTTCTTTTCATTTTTTCTTTGTGATAACTGATAATACGGTAGTCGACTGAATAATCTCTTTGACAGTCGGCTGCCAACTATATACCGTTTACAACAGCTCAAATATTAAAGTACTATATAAGACGACAAATACAATACACACCACCAGGCACCAACACAATTTACATGCACATTGCACACACCAACAAAAGTTGTTTAAATTTCATAATAAAAACTTAACTTAGCAATAGTAACTTACTCAACAATTTCACAAAATTAAACTTGTATAAATCAAATGTGTAATCATACAAACCAGCAATTAGTGTTTGGCCGATACCAAAAAATACCGATAACCGATACCGATACCGATATTTTCTATGAAATGTGTATAACTGTATATACATATTGTACCATGGACTGTGTTATGTTTTTGTATACAGACATACAGTATTGCTGTGGACTGTACATATTTATGTCATCGTAAGGGGATGCTGGATGCTTAATGTAGTCATTCTGGAAGCGGTAGTCATTGTTACATTGAGTAGTCATTCTCCTTAACGGCTCCAGAGCTTTGTAACGGAGATGAGCACTGCAACCGAGGGCGGCAACGCCAACGGACACCTATCCGCGGGTCACCTTTATGCTTTAACTTACTTTATTTATAAAAAAATGCCATTTTTATAATGTTGCGGCGATTCTTGCTTAAATTTTGACTAAAAACTTTAAAGATTGCTATTTTTTGCCTATATACTATATATATACTTATGTGCATACATGGGCGTGGGGGGGTTTGGGGGGGGGGGGGTTTGCTTATGTGGCTTCCTAATCCTTCCGTGCTAGCAGTCGTGGTAATGTCTACCACGGAAACTAATAAAACAACTACTACTACAAACTACCTGCCACATACAATAGTGTTTTTGAAATTGTAAAAACCCAATAATAGCGGAAATGTTTGCCATACTGAGCTCTGGTACATGTTGATGTCTTTGATTAAAAGTTGGAGGCAAAAAACTAAGACAATGCTTAAATTTCATGCAGGTGAGCTGAGATACCCCAGGAAAAAACTATCGGTATCGGTATTTTTTAAATTTTACCGATACCGATACCGATAATCGGCCACACACTACCAGCAATAATATATATATATATATATATATATATATATATATATATATATATATATATATATATATATATATATATATATTATATATATATATATATTATATATATAGAATACAAACGATGAAACTGAACGAGAAACAAATCAAACCTACAGTCTCATTGAATTTTTCTCGACACAAATCACAGGCTTCCTTGAACCGTCGCTCCCCAATGTACAGCTGAAGAACCTGGCAGAGCAGTTGAGTGTTGTTGGGGGTCTGAGCCAGGCGGCGACGAAGGGTGGACTCTTCCTCGCTCGCCCGAATGTTGGCACCATTTCTGTCCATCATAGCATATCAGAAAAATTGCTGTAATCTGGAACAATTTAAGTAAATTTGAACCGATAGTTTTTTATATACTTAGTCCTCGGGAACAAAAGCAGGCGCGGGGACCCGCTACTCTGGGGGTGGGGGGGTAGTGCGGAGCTACGTAAACTAGATGATAGGTGAAATACATAATTACTGATTTGGGGTAAAAAAATGGAATGGAAGTCAAATGGAGACTCAAAAAATTCTCCAAAATATCGCGGGTTAAATGCAGGTGAGGGGGGAAGTGGACCTTTTTCTGAGCAGAGCCACTTGGGGGAAGCATTTTGGCTTCATGAACATCTATTTTGTTTTTTGGATCTTGCTGAAATACCCAGTTTCTTCTGAAAACTTGGCTAAAAAAATTCACCAGAATCGTCAATTTTTCGACAAATTCAAACTGGGCCTCTATTTAGGCTTGGGCTTAGGCTTAGTATCAGGCTTAAAACCAAAATTTTCAGCAAAAATCCAGCTAGCTTAACCCAGAGAATGCTGCCAGAGTGCCAGCTTAACCCAGAGAATCCTCCAGCTAAGCCTGGACGATGCCTTAAAACATCATAACGCACTCTAAAGCATACGTGGGCAGCTGACAAATTCCGGGGGTGTGAGCGGAAGAGGGGATGTGGACAGCGGAAGTGCGGAGCAACTTTTTCAGCCGTTTTTGCTTCTTCGTGAGCCACCAATATTGGCGTCGTTAGGTACCTTCTAAACATTCTGAAGAGGGGGGGGGGTGAAGCAACTGTCTGGGCGGGAATGAAGTGAAGTTGCCTTCTGGGGGGGGGGGCTGAAACTTCCATCACAAACCCCACCCCACACTCATGTATGCTCTAAAGTATCCAAAAACAAGGATTAGAGCCATTTTTGCTTCAAACATTGGCGTACAGTCAATTCCCAAAACACTGAGATTGAAAAAAGTTTTCAACTTCAAGGGGTTATAATAGTTCACAAAATACAAATTTGTGGATAGGAGTTCTATTACAAAAAATGCTTCCCTTGAGGTGCTGCAAAATATAGGTCCATTATATCCCCGCCCGACGGCAATTGATCCAATATCGCCAGCTATTAGAAACGCTTCTGTTCATATTGACTGTCCTTGACACGACATACAATTAAACGAAAGGTCGCGCCGCTCAGTTCTACGACCGACGCATTAGTGAGTAAAATTAAGATTACTGCATAAAAAATTCAGTGGAATCAGCAGTTTATAATGTGTCGCACTGCCCCGTTTTATATTCTTTTAGAGTATTTTTAGAATAACAGTACAACTATATATATAAACCTTGCCTACTCAGCACTGGTATTCATAAAAGTGCAAGCTCGGCTTTTTATCCGGACTGGCACATACGTGGAGCAACTTTTTCGCCCATATTTTTCTCCGTGAGCCACTAATTTTGCCGTCGTGAGTATATATAGTGGTGCGGGAAAAAAAACCCTATTTTCAACTTTTCGGGCCTGTGCTCCACATAAATCGGATCCATTAATGCTCGTGGCTGTTATAACGGCCATCTTTCGCCTAACTGTTGCACTAATAAAATGGATTGTAACCACTCACGTTTCTGAGTAATGAGTCTCGAAACCTCCGGGAAAAAAAACCCTATGCGGGAAAAAAAACCCTAATGCGGGGAAAAAAACCCTATCACTTTTTCTGGTTGTTCTATTAGCAGGGAATATAAACACAATTTCATCGTGTTCTACAACTCTTAGGCTGCAGTATGGACTAAAAAAACCGTTTCTGCGACATCCATGTGACTCACAATGATTCTTCAAAAATCGACCCGTTTTGGCAGAAATGACTTCTGCCCAAATAGGCATTTTTTCCGTATTTAAAAGCATTAAAAACAGATTTTTGCGCTTATTACGTGAGAAACAGCGGACAAACACCGCCCGCGTCTATCATTCTTGGATTTAATTGGTACGCAGCAGCTAAAACCTATATATTGCAAAAAATGCCAAATTTTGGTGAAACATCATCAAAACAGGTTTCGTAAGGGGTGTCGGGGTATGGCCCAAAATGACAAAAAACGACGTTTTGCGGCCGAATAAACGGTTTTAATGAACTCTACGCATGTTGTTAGCCCAGATGAACTAACTTTAGTAGCATCACGGTTTTCGAGCTTCAGAAGTATAGAGGAAAGGTAACTCTCTTGAAAAATGCAAACGGCGTTGGTCAAAAGTGTTTTTGTGAAAAATTATGACAAGTCAAAAATTTGGAAAATTTTGTCACTTTGGAATTTTTCAACATGCAAAATTTTGAAATTTTATAAAAAACGCTACAGGCCTCAAAACTGCACAGAAATTGGTGTGGTAAGTCAGTTTGGGATGCGCTTTCCACCTGCATACTCAAAAAGGTCCTATGTCGTGAGGTTCGGCCAGGAAGCACTAGGGTTTTTTTTCCCCGCAAAACGCGTAGGGTTTTTTTCCCCGCACCACTATACCTCTTTTCGGGTTAAATGCAGTTGGGGGGGGAAATAGTGGACCTATTTTTTTGAGTAAAGCAGTAAAGCACCTTGGGGAAAGCATTTTTGCTTCAAGAACCCCTATTTCATTTTTTGGATTTTCTGAGATATGACCTCACGAAATCTGAGCCCTCAGTGAAGGACGTTTTCTCAATTTTTTTCCGAAGCCCTTGTTTTTTTCCGTTCGAATCGTGTCCAAATGGTGTCAGATTATTGTTTACAATTTTTTAGAATCGAAACAAAGGCTCTTTGACCGGGTTCCTGCCGAAAAATTGGCCAAATTCGCCAGAAACGTCCAATTTTTGACCAAATTCAAACTTGGCCTTAATTTAGGCTTGGGCTTAGGCTTGGGGCTTAGGCTTAGTATGGGGCTCAGGCTTAGGCTTAGTATCAGACTTAGGCTTAGGCTTAGGCTTAGGCTTAGGTTCAGGCTCAGGCTCAGGCTTAGGCAATTGAAAATCGAAATTTTCAGAAAAAATCCTGCCAGCTTAGCCTTGAGAATCCTGCCAGCTAAGCCTAGACGATGCCTTAAAACATCATAACGCACTCAAAACTATCCAAAAACAAAGATTATAGCCATTTTTGGCTTCGAACTTTGGCCTACGTTCACTTCCAAAAACACTGAAAATGTCATTTTCAAGGAGTCATAGCTCAAAAAATCCAAATTTGTGGATAGGGTTTCTATTACAAAAAATGCTTCCCTCCAAGATGCTCTACTCCAAAAAATAGGTCCACTATTCCCCCCCCCAACTGCACTTGATCCCTCTTTTCCCCCCAACCGAATGTAAACCCCTCAGTTGCAGATTCGTTTCGAATGTAAACCCCTCAAAAGTATTCTGGGGGAGGGGGGTGAAGCACCTGTCTGGGGGGTGACGATGCCTTCTGGGGGGGGGGCGGGGTGAAAACCCGCGCCCAAACCCCCCACGCCCATGTATGGATGGACTTGCACCAAGCCCGGCTTAAAATCCCAGACTTTTCGTTCGTATTCATAAAACCAAGCTCGGCTTTTTATCCAGGCATTTTGGCATTTATAAAAGCTGGGATAAAAAGCCGGGCTTATGGAATTTATAAAAATCATAATCATAAAAAATTAAAATCCCGGCCTCTACACGTGTTTTATTGATTTTTTTTAAAAACCCCAAAAAGCTCGGATAAAAAAAAGCCAAGCTAGAACAAGCCTGGATTGAAAAAAGCTTGGATAAAAATCCAGGCTTGCGCACAAGCCTAGCTGTTTATCCCGGCTTTTTTATGCCAGACTTACGAATAAAAAGCCGAGCTTTTTATCCAGACTATTACGAATATGAATACCGGCCAAGAAGACGTACTGTATACAAAGCTTTTCTTCCTGTCTGGCCGTCTAGGCGTCTGGCACAAATTAAAAGCCAAGTTTTGAAACTAAGCCTAAGCCCTAAACTAAGCATATTTCTAAGTCTAAGCATATATAAGCCTGAGCCTAAATTTAGCCAAAAGAAAAACCGAACGAAAAAGCTCCGTAAAATATGAAGTACGTCTAGGCAGTGGCGTACCCAGAAAAAAATTTCGGGGGGGGAATGACTTTTCGATTTTTTGTAATGGGTTAAAATGCACTTTTTAGCAATTTTAACACTCATAAAACGCCTTAGAAACGCAAGACTACTAAACCACAAGATTGCAGGGGCAGCAACCCCCAGAAAAAAATTTGGGAAAATTTTTTATTTCAAGGCCAAATTTAGTCAATTGCGAGGCGTATCAGAAAACTTTTTCCGGTCGGACCATAAAAACCAAAGAACACAAGGGTGCAGGGGTCTGGGGGTCGCAGAAAAAAATGACGATTTTTCCAATTTTTAGACCGAATTTGGTTAACTGGAGACGTATCAGAAATTTTTTTCCGACAAAATTTAATACCAAAGATGGGAGCGTCATGTCAGACAGCGTATTCCACAACTAAATGTAGCATAACATACTCGTGTAGACATGCACATGCAGCATAATGTACTTGTGTATACATGCATAGGCTTTGATGAAGAACAATAACAAGGAATAGTAAGCCATAGAGTGGCGGGGGTCTGGGGGCACAGGAAAACTTTTTCCGGAAATTTTCCGGAAATTTCCCGGAAATTTTCCGGAAATTAAAAAATTTCCGGTTTTTTTCCGGAAAATTTCCGGGTTTTTTCCGAACCGAGAAAATCCGGAAATTAATTTTTC
Source organism: Trissonchulus sp. WLG1_4 (assembly GCA_030248245.1). NCBI lineage: Eukaryota > Metazoa > Nematoda > Enoplea > Enoplida > Ironidae > Trissonchulus > Trissonchulus sp. WLG1_4. Next base: position 67,071 of record JASANF010001676.1, on the reverse strand, counting down.
CGGAAAATTTCTGGGTTTTTTCCGGAAAATTTCCGGGCTTTTTCCGGATAATTTCCGGGTTTTTTCCGGAAAATTTCCGGATTTTTTCCGGATAATTTCCGGGTTTTTTCCGGAAAATTTCCGGGTTTTTTCCGGATAATTTCCGGGTTTTTTCCGGAAAATTTCCGGGTTTTTTCCGGATAATTTCCGGGTTTTTTCCGGAAAATTTCCGGGTTTTTTCCGGATAATTTCCGGGTTTTTTCCGGATAATTTCCGGGTTTTTCCCGGAAAATTTCCTGAAAATTTCCGGGTTTTTTCCGGAAAATTTCCTCGTTTTTTCCAGATAATTTCCGGGTTTTTTCCGGAAATTTCCGGGTTCTCTCCGGAAAATTTCCGGGTTTTTTCGGAAAATTTCTGGGGTTTTTTTTCAGGAAAATGTCTGGGTTTTTCTGAATACTTCTTCGGATTTTTTAGGTGATTTTCTAATTTTGCGGTTTGCCACAGTTTCCTGATTTTTCCGGAAAACTTTTTTGTGTTTTCTTTTTCAGGTTGTATATACATAGTTGTATGTACGTAGTTGTAGTTCGAATATTTGAAAATATAATTTATACTTTGAGTGTATATATACTCTAATTGGCGCAATTTTGTACATGTTTTGTGGCTTTATTTTTATATAGCTGCTATTTATGTATATTTTGTTGTATTTAGTGTTTTGTACTGTTCTTTACTTTTCAAGAGTTTGCCCAAATTAAAGTTTTTGTGATGCAGTATTTTTAGACGGGAAAATGACAATGACAATGACAAATTTACTTCAGAGAATAAGGCACGTTGATATGCACAACAGATTGCAAAGCCTATGGATTTTGTTTCCAGGCCATTTTTGTTTGGTTTTCAAGGGTTACTTATAGAAATTCCTTTAAAAAAACTTGAAACATTTTCAAACAACAACAAACAAGAAAACCCCCATTTCTATATTTTGTCATGTAGCCCAAATTTATATTACAATGTTTCTACGGGAAACCAAAAAATATATATATGTCGTAGGCCTAACCTTGCTCTAAATAAAAACTTCTCCGGTGAAAAAACCCATTTGTGGGAAAAACCCGCGGCAGCAAAGTTATGTATTTTTCATGCTTATTAGCAGTTCTTTTAAATTAGACCATGGGCTTTTAGGCGTATATAGGCTCTGTTTTGCTTTAACTTAGGGATCGGAGCACTGGCTTAAGCGGAGGCTTGGTGCTAAGCCTTAAGTTTAGTATGTTGGCCAGCAAGGATAAGTCTTAGTTACTGGCATCAAGTAGAAGTCAGTTGCTAATGTGAAATCATCAAAAAGCTTAACTTTGGCAAAAATGAGCAGGTTGCATACAAAATAGAATTATCATGTGTTTATTTATTTACAAAAATTTTAGTATATATACATAGTGTGTATTGTATATATAGTGGTGCGGGAAAAAAACCTTACGCGTTTTGCGAGGAAAAAACCTTAGTATTTCCTGGCCGAGCCTTATGTACGACATAGGTCCTTTTTTAGTATAGGTAGAAAGCCCATCACGAACTGACTTACCACACCAATTGCTGTGCAGTTTTGAGGTCTGTAGCATTTTTTTATAAAATTTCAAAATTTTGCGTGTTGAAAAATTTCAAAGTGAAGTTTTCCAAATTTTTCCAAATTTTTCACTTGTCATAATTTTTTCAAACACTTTTTGCCAACGCCGTTTGCATTTATCAAGAGAGTTACCTTTCCTCTATATTTCTGAAGCTAAAAACAGTGAAAAACGTTGTGGTTTACCTGTGACAGTTCAAAGTTTGTGCGGGAAAAAACCCTATTGCGGAAAAAACCCTATTTTATTTGGCGATATTTTTTTGCTAAACTCACCCATTGTTGCTACAAAAGTGGGTTCATCTGGGCTAACAACTTGCGTAGACTTCATTAAAACCGTTTATTTGGCCCATACCCCGACACCCCTTACGAAACCTGTTTTGGTGATGTTTCACCAAAATTTGACCTTTTTTGGAATATTTAGGCTTTAGCTGCTGCGTACCACTTCAATCCAAAAATTCTAGACGCGGGCGGTGTTTGTCCTCCGTTTCTGACGTATATAATAGGCGCAAAAATTTATTTTTAATGCTTGTAAATATTGAAAAAATGCATATTTGGGCAGAAGTCATTTGTGCCAAAAATGGTCGATTTTTGAAAAATTATTGTGAGTCACATGGGTGTCGGAAAAACGGTTTCTTTATTCCATACTGCAGCCTAAGAGTTGTAGAACACGATGAGTTTATACGTAGATTGAGTTCATACTCACTGCTAATAGAACAACTGAAAAAGTGATAGGGTTTTTTCCCCGCATTAGGGTTTTTTCCCGAAGGTTTCGACTTTCGAGGCTTATTACTCAGAAACGTGAGTAGTTACAATCCATTTTAATAGTGCAACAGTTAGACGAAAGATGGCCGTTATAACAGCCGCGAGCACTAATGGATATGATTTATGTGGAGCACAGGACGACCCGAAAAGTTGAAAATATGGTTTTTTCCCCGCACCACTATAGTTGACTATGCCATATTATGCGAACCTGGTGTCGGAAAACAGCCACACCCCGTGACAAGAGATGCTTGTAAAAATTTTGTTGGCCCTTGTAAAATGAGCCATATTTTGGGTGACCGGGAAATTATCCGGAAATTTTCCTGAAAAAATTCGGACATTTTCCGGAAAAAACCCGGAAATTATTTTGAGAATTTCCGGAAAAAACCCGAAAATTATCCCAAAAAAGCCCGAAAATTATCCCGAAAAAGCCCGGAAATTTTCCAGAAAAAACCCGGAAATTTTCCGGAAAAAACCCGGAAATTATCCGGAAAAAACCCGGAAATTTTCCGGAAAAAACCCGGAAATTTTCCGGAAAAAACCCGGAAAATTTCCGGAAAAAACCCGGAAATTATCCGGAAATTTTCCGGAAAAAACCCGGAAATTTTCCGGAAAAAACCCGGAAATTATCCGGAAAAAACCCGGAAATTTTCCGGAAAAAACCCGGAAATTATCCGGAAATTTTCCGGAAAAAACCCGGAAATTTTCCGGAAAAAACCCGGAAATTATTCAGAAAAAACCCGGAAATTATCCGGAAAAAACCCGGAAATTTTCCGGAAAAAACCCGGAAATTTTCCGGAAAAAACCCGGAAATTATCCGGAAAATTTCCGGAAAAAACCCGGAAATTATCCGGAAATTTTCCGGAAAAAACCCGGAAATTTTCCGGAAAAAACCCGGAAATTATCCGGAAAAAACCCGGAAATTTTCCGGAAAAAACCCGGAAATTATCCGGAAAATTTCCGGAAAAAACCCGGAAAAAACCCGGAAATTTTCCGGAAAAATACCGGAAATTTTCCGGAAAGAAACCGGAAATTTTCCGGAAAAAACCCGGAAATTTTCCGGAAAAAACCCGGAAATTATCCGGAAAAAACCCGGAAATTTTCCGGAAAAAACCCGGAAATATCCGGAAAAAACGCGGAAAAAACCCGGAAATTTTCCGGAAAAAACGCGGAAATTATCCGGAAAAACCCCGGAAATTTTCCGGAAAAAACCCGGAAATTTTCCGGAAAAAACCCGGAAATTTTCCGGAAATTATCCGGCAACAGTTTGGCGTTGACCGGAAAATATCCGGAAAAAGTCCGGAAATTTTCCGGAAAGTGAGACTGGGAATCGGAAATTTTCCGGAAAATTGCCGGAAATTTTCCGGAAAAAACCCGAAAAAAACCGGAAATTTTCCGGAAAATTTCCGGAAATTCGGCAGGGCACAAAAGAAAAAATCCGGAAAAAACCCGGAAATTTTCCGGAAATTTACCGGAAATTTTTTTTCCGGAAAATTTCCGGAAATTTTCCGGAAAAAGTTTTCCTGTGATGCATGGTTATTACAGTACAGTCTGTACTGTATTTGCACTGTGCGGGTAATATGTACTGTTTTACATACTTTAATGTGTATACTCTGCAAAGTGCTAACACATATTCGGCATAACGGCGATTCGGCCTAGCGACGATTCGGCCTAATGACGAAGTTTGTGGCGATTCGGCCTAGCGGTGATTCGGCCTAATGGCGAACGACCATATGTGGTCAAGCCAAGCCAACATTCCAAACCACACAATAGGAGAATGCAGAAGCTGACATGCATAAACAGTAGCAGATAAAAAAATGAAGTTTTACAAATTGATATTGGTTTGTATAGATAGAATCATGCAAAGACGCATCTACGCATCCTGCATAGACTCAGGAATATGACTCTAAACAAACACTTTTCACTTTCAAAAATTTATTTCATATGTACATAGTAGGCAGGAAATTTCAACTTTAAACTAAGTTTGCTTTGCGCTCAGCCTTGGCCGGAGAACTAGACTTAGAAACTTTTCTGTTAACAAGCGAAGAACCGGCTGTACTAAAACGACATACATGTAGTTTATTGCTGCTTAATAGTTTCGCGAGATTTTGCCATTTTTGAAATCTACACAGTTACACACTTACACACCCAGACAAAGCGGTTCCACGTATCGCGGAGGTTCTAACACGTCTGTGGGATGAGAAATTGAAGGGTAAAGTTCAGGCAAATTTTAATTTTGACTGTCAAATTTCTACAGTACTGTGCAAAAAAAGTTCCCTGTTCGTCGGCGTACGACGCGCTTCGTCGTTCGCGAAAAGTCACGAACCACGAACGGTGGCCGGAAAGTGACGAACAAAAAAATTTTCCAAAAGTGCTCCAAAACACATTTTCAATGTAAAAAAAGTAAAAAATTGAAAATTTTTGGTTCGTCACTTTCCGGTCACCGTTCGTCACATTTCGCGAACGACAAAGCTCGTCGTACGCCGACGAACAGGTAACTTTTTTAAGCGCAGTGCTGTATACTATTTAACAATAGAAAAACCATGCATTTTGTGTCTAATGACTGAGTATTGGTGACAGTTTTCAATGACAACGGCAAATTGACAAAAATCAATTGTACTTGTATTGTAATCTTTTGCAAAAATTGACAAATCGTGTTTTAGGGTGGTAGTGTCGCCAAAGCAGTTTTTGTCATGTGTATAAAAAGAAAGCTTTTTTGTTTTAAAATTTCACGTTCATTGAGACTTGTACAATGCTTTATAGTGTCAAATAAGAACTTCCCGTCTTTAGACTACCAGTATCGACTAATATCTTGCACCAGTTGCCATTTGTAAGTCAAACATTACACATTAGGAACTTAAAGATTAAAAAAACAAGCAAAATATCAGACTGGCCAGCTTGTGAAGCACACATACCGTGTCGACACCTCATTTTTTGAAACACGTAAGAAAAAAGTCTTGGTTCAATTTTCATTAGATTTTAAAATAAGCTTCCACGTTTTTAAATTTGTAAATTTTTCACAATTTATCATTACTTTACAGTTTACGTACAGTTTCACATTTCAAATTACATAGTATAACTCCACCACTAAAGCAATGGTGTGCGCTTAAACTACAACATACATGAGTCCATGTAAACAAACAAAACAAATACATTGATAATAGTGACGAAATTATCGAATGTGGATAGGTTTTCAATTTCAAAATGTCATTTATCTGAATTTGCGACTTCGTTGCAAACTGTGTGCCGCACCAATTTTGCTGAAGCTTTCTAAATTATTTGCATAATTTTGAAAATATAGAAAGAGCAATTTGCAGCATTTCACTGACCAAATTTCACAAACATGCAAAATTAACTGCTTTCCCGACACTAGTCACTAACTAACTAAAGCTCGGTTCATACGTATTAGGTACTTCGTTCGTGTTTTGTGTTTTAGTGTTTTTGTGCTCCGTGTTTTGTGCTTTCTCGGTTCATACTTCGTGTTTTGTGTTTATTGTTTTGAGTTCTCCGGTTCATACTTTGTGCTTTTGTGTTTTATGTTTTTGAAATGTGCCGTTTTGTTTTTGCAGTTTATACTTCGTGTTTTTGTGTTTTGTGCTTTTGTGTTTGGGGTTTCCGGTTCATACTTCGCCATTTGTGTTTTGTGTTTTTGATTTGAGCTTTTGTGTTTTGTGTGTGGTTTGGATGTGTTTTCGAAACATGGGCAATGTTCATTCTTTCAAAATGTGTTTTTGTAGTTTAGCCAATCAAAATTGCCTTTTGTTTTTATCAATTTTTTTTTCTAAAAAACAGTGTAGGTAACACAGATAGACGAAAATTTTTAATTTTTCCGAGTCCGAATGTTACCCTTCATCGTGTTTTTAGAGTATATATTTTTATACGGTGAAACTTTTTTAAATTAAAAAATTTATAAATAAACTTTTCTATAAAAATTTAAAAAATATGACATCAGGGCCCGATTTATCGAAGCAAAATGTTCGTCATCAGAAATGTTCGTCATCGAAAATGTTCGTCATCGAAAATTTTGGATTGATCGAAATATTTTCGATGACGAACATTTGCTTTTTTGATGACGAACATTTGCTTTTTCAACGGCAAGTTCGTCATCGAAAAAGCAAATGTTCGTCATCGAAAATGTTCGTCATCGAAAAGTTCGTCATCAAAAATGTTCGTCATCGAAAAAGCAAATGTTCGTCATCGAAAAAGCAAATGTTCGTCATCGAAAAAGCAAATGTTCGTCATCGAAAAAGCAAATGTTCGTCATCGAAAAAGCAAATGTTCGTCATCGAAAAAGCAAAATATGTTCGTCATCGAAAAAGCAAATGTTCGTCATCGAAAAAGCAAAAGTTCGTCATCGAAAATGTTCATTATTGAAAATTTTCAGCGTTCGAAATTAGATCAATCGTTTTAAATCTAAACATTCTGAATTAGAACATTTTCATTAAAGTCTAAATTCTCTAATAATAATAATAACTACTACTAACTACTTCCAATACTACTACTACTACCTAAGACTACCTAATACTACTAAAATTGAGGTACAATAAAGTATTGAATTTAGTGGTTCTGTCTGGTGCCAATAGATAGCGGCAAACTCCCAAAGTTGAATATTATTTTGTTTCAACTTTTCCGCAACATTAACCAAGGTTTTGAAAAACTTTACATAAATCATTTTGCCGAAAGAGAACTAATTTAATAGTTCAGAAAAGCTGAAAAGCTGGTTATAATTTCACAGAGCTCGGTTCATATACTCGCCCTGGCTTGTCCCTATCATTTTGTCCTTGAGCAATTCCAAAATTACCTGGCCAGATAAGCCGATTTTGGCATGAAAATATTTGACCTCAATTCCAGACAAAATTCATCTAAAACGCTTCCGTTAATTTTTCACAGCAGCTGACCGAAAGGTGCCCTAGTCCTTCTTGTCCCTCTGTGTTCTCAAGGACTAGTATGAACCGGTCTTAAATTAAGTACGCCTGAACCAAATGCTTGAAACAGCCAGCCAACTCTCTTTGCAGTATGGTCGCAGATATCAGTTATTCAGTTAACAACTATTAGGGTCGATTTATACTTCAGTAGGGCATACGGACAAAGTCTGTAATCCGTTTTTCAATTCTTACTGTTTAAGGCAAATGCGCATAGCTTGGGCCTAAGTTGCGTTCATATTTTTGAACAGTATGTCCGTTTGTCTGTATGCCCTGGAGTTTTGGCTAAGTTGAACTGAAATTAACTTTGCCGGGCATATACGGACAAAGTGAAATAGTGCGGTTTAGTATATGTAGATGAACGGACATATAGCTGACGGGCAAAGTAGCAGATGGCTGTACGGGCGAAGGTATGAATTGAACGGCCATTCTGCTGTTCAGTTGGTCCCAATGTCCATACTATTATTTTAATAATTAATATGAAAAATTGGTATTAAAAATACTTTTAATTTCAAATATTTTATTAATTAATAGGATATAAACTATCCTAAGCAAAATGATAAATATAATAATTCGGATTTGAGCATACCAGGGAAAATGTCAAGTTGTGTTCATTAACACACTGATATTTATTGACCAAAACTCGTTAAATTTTTTAAAAATTTTAATTTTCCTCAGCAATTTCATCATATTACCAAAGAAACTTACCAAAGTAATGATGATTTAAACATTACACGTCAGCAGCATCGGTGGCGCAATGGATTAGCGTGTGGTTTGTATGTAAATTGTTACTACAATCCAGATGTCCCCAGTTCGATAATGGGCCGATGCAAAATTTTCATTTTTTTGTAATTTTGTTTTTGCAAATCGATCGATCGTCTTTGCAAATTCACGTGGTATGTGCAATCCATTCTCAGCCAATTGAATTGCTCAAAAACTATATAGATATGCAAATGAGTTAAAAAGTAAAGTATAAAAGGGGGCAGAAAAACGAGAAAATCGTCAGTCTTGACTGACCAGCAAGCCGACTAATTTGACGGTTGCTCTTTTTGTGAGCTGCGGCCTTCTAAGAGGAAGGTTTGCAGCTCCACCTACGGGATTTCGGCTTTGGCCGATGTCCTGTGGTAGGTAGTAGTTTTCAGCCAAATAGTGGTTGAGAGATGCCTAAACAGTGAGTCCCTTTCAAGGTGACAACTGTAAGCCTTTGAAGCTGCAGTCGTCTCCTTTAAAGGTGACTGCAGTCAGCTTTCTAAGCTGCAGCTTTCTAAGCTGCAGCTTTCTAAGGTTCACAGCTTAAGCGGGGAGAATAGTGTGGTCCACACCTTTCCAATTCTGACTGAGCGTGTGTTTGAACGAGTGTCAATCAACAGGTTCGAAACTGATATAAAATTAAAAAAATAAGCCGCTTCTGAATGGTGAGTAGCTAGCAGCTATGTACGTAATTCAGAACTTGCATTGAGCAGTCAAATTTGTATGGGCACTGATCTATCAAACCGTAACTACTCAGAAACGGCTCTTTCATCAAAAGTTTTGTGTGGTTATGTAACGTCGCAGCCTCATGTCACCCCTCATTTGACAGTTCTGACCATTTCCTCACAATAAAGGCTCACTACAAGTGTGCACAGTGTGTAATCAATTTGCGAATACTTGCATTCGGATTGAATTGGCTGAATTTATGAAATAATAAATGAACTAGACTCAACTTGAATCAATCTGATCTGGCCGAACTAGTCTAAACTGGACGCACTAGACTTGTATTAATCTTAAAAATATAATAAATAATATAATATAATAATATAATAAATTAATATTTTGCGCTGTTGTGCTATTTACATTAATATTTAATTAATAATAAATAAGGTTGGCTATTTATAATAATATTAAAATTACTGCCAGCTGTTTATGTACCTATAGATGTGAAAATTTCAACGGAGGTACCGAGCTCCGTTGAAATGTTCGTCATCGAAAAAATTTTCGATGACGAGCTTTTGTCATTTAGAACATAATGATGTTCTAAAAGACCAAAGCTCGTCATCGAAAATTTTTTCGATGACGAACATTTTCGATGACGAACTTTCGATGACGAACATTTGTCTTTTGATAAATCACCGTTGAAAAAACAATGTTCATCATCGAAAATGTTTCGATCAATCCAAAATTTTCGATGACGAACTTTTCGATGACGAACATTTGTCTTTTCAATAATGAACATGTATTTTCGACGACGAACATTTGGTTTTTCGATGACGAACATTTGGTTTTTCGATGACGAACATTTTTGATGACGAACATTTGTTTTTCAATGACGAACATTTTTGATGACGAACATTTTCGATGACCAACATTTTCGATGACGAACTTTTGATGACGAACATTTTCGATGACGAACATTTGTCTTTTGATAAATCACAGTTGAAAAAACAAATGTTCATCATCGAAAATGTTTCGATCAATCCAAAATTTTCGATGACGAACATTTTCGATGACGAACATTTGTCTTTTCAATAATGAACATGTATTTTCAATGACGAACATTTTTGATGACGAACATTTTCGATGACCAACATTTTCGATGACGAACTTTTGATGACGAACATTTTCGATGACGAACATTTTGTTTCGATAAATCGGGCCCAGACTGATTAATAATTGAAACTATTTAGGTACAAACAAATATTTTTCAAGTATAGGGTTCATCAGATTAACATTTGACTGGTTAATCTGATTACATGATAAGAAGTAAGAACACGTGACGTGTGTTTTGAGCTTATGTGCTGCTGAGTATAATACTAGATAGGTAGTGCTAAGCACAAAAGAACAAAAACATAAAAGCACTCTGAAAAGCACAAAACACAAATGTTCAACATGATTCCAAAAACACAAAACTTTTATGTCTGAAAACACAAGATCAAAATCACAAAACACAAAAGCACAAGCAAAAATACAACATTTGGACATAGACAGAAAAGCACAAAACACTAAAACACAAAACACGAAGTATGAATGAACCGGGCTTGACTAGTAACCACCCCTTAAATCATTTTTGCTTTGGTACCCTGTTGGAGAGTGGACGTGGAGTCCTGCCTGGATGACATGAACACAAGCATTTTTGTTCCCCGGTTTTTGCAAAAGATGAAGCTCGTCGTACGCTGATGAGCAGGAAACTTTTTTTGCACAGTATACTGCCCATACCTAAGTTCCAGAAACCATGAGCTGATCCAGTGGCCGAGTTTTTGGACAAAACTACAGATGGGGCCGGGCCGGTGGCGGGCCGCGGGCCGACCGGGCCGACCGGGCCGGGCCGGCCCCGGGCCGCCCCGGGGCCCACGCATAATCAGACGGCCCGGCCCGGGGCCGACGCTTAATCAGACGGCCCGGCCCGGGCCCGGCCCGGCTGCACTGCGGCCCGCGGCCCGCCACCGGCCCGGGGCCGCGTGGCAGCGGGCCGGCCCCGGGCCGACCGGGCCAACCGGGCCGGCCGGGCCGCTGGGCGGAGCTTCAGCCTCGAACCAATCAAATGAAGTATACATAAATAATGGACGTCGCTAACAAACCCCCGTAGAGCAACTGGTCTTCACGGCAACTAGCGAGCATTGCCTTCAGTTTAATATAAATGTATTAAAGTGCTGTGAGCGGGAACTAAAACTACGATACTTAGGTTAGGCTTAAATTAATTTGACTCAAGTGTGCTACAACAATGTGAAGATTAGTGCAGTTGAACTTGAAGCCTTTTGTAAACGCCTAAGCTGAGACTTAAGTTTATTGATTTCATAGGTGGGGTACACCCCACGCCCACCTACAACAAAACTGATACAGGTTTCAGCTTATTTAGCGTTCAGTTTCAGCGTCTGACGCTTAACATCAATTTTTGTTCCTTCTAGAGAAGGAACTATTGTTTTGAAATTAACTGCTCGCAGCGTTAAACGCCGCTGAGCAGGCTGCATAGACAGTATGTTTTGTGTGTATTTTCAGCTTGGGATTTGTCTGCTGATTTTTGGCTGCGTATATATGAAAATCAATAATCTATGCAGAGAATTGTACTGTAGTAATAATCAAGTGCATATTGTTGCAAACTCGGCACCGTAATGTTTCACCAACAGTATATAGGTACCGCTGGAAAACACTGCTCATCGCTTCTGAGAGTTGTTACATATGTTCAGATCAAGGCGTCGCTTTTGAACCGAAAGGTTCAATGCAGCGGGATGCTTAACATCCTGCAGCAATGTTTTTGTACGTACATATGTAGTTACATTAGTTAAGAGTAAGGAAGTTTAGTATGTAGTAGAGTAGGATACGTATTTTAGGACTATATTTAGGGAAGGTGAAAGGTAGACACTGGGGAAGGAACCTTGCCCCTTTTGGGGCCTACTTGTTTACAGTTGAAACGTCAGTTGAAACACAAAATAATCTGGGATCTTCATGTAAGTTGACCGCCGCTGTAACACTAAAACTATGAACGTGAGATATAGAAAGTCATGCTATTCATTTATTCATTCCACAGCAAGCGAGGCCCAAGAGCTCGCGCTAACTTATCAAAGCAACAGCTGGGGAATAACAATGCTACTTTACGTGGCAGCGTTGTGTTTGTAATCTAAAAGGTTACAGTTGTATGTAAATTATTAGTGTGCTACAGTCGTTCTTGGATTTTAGCAGGCTTTGTGACTGATCAAGCCAATAAGAACCCACCTGGCCGACCGGGCCGTCCGGGCTGACCGGGCCGACCGGGCCGGCCCCGGGCCGACTGCAACGGGGCCGGCCCGCTGCCACGCGGCCCGGGGCCGTGGGGGGCCGCGGGTCGATGCCGGGCACGGGCCGGCCCGGTCAAAATGGCTGCGGCCCCGGGCCGACACTTGGCTTAGCGGCCGATCTCTAGACAAAACCAATTCATTTTGACATAACTTAGCTTGCCATATTGTTATGCCTGCCTAATTTTGTCAGTCGGTCGAATCTGGCTGGCCGGCCGGTGTTTTTAACCGACCGGCCGCCTTGAAATTTATAAGGTACAAATCACCAGAATTTTCACCCATAGTGGTCAGAATTTGTAAAACTCAGCAACAGAATTTCTGCTCAAGAGTACAGGCACTTGTTTGTCACGAGACACGAACTCACGAGTCACGACACGACTCAAGAGTCAAAAGACAATTGGTCTGACCTGTCACGGTTTAGAGGCCCAGCGCCCAGCATGTTGCATGTTTTGAGCCAGACCCAAAAATTTGCTTAACAATAGCGGCAAAACTTTTTAAACACGATTTCCTAGACCAGTGCTGACAGAAAGTCATTTTTCGTCAGGGAGAGCCCTTCAATGATGTGGGGAATAGAGTATTTTGGATGAGGGTACTTTTGAACTTATCCTATGCTGTCTTGAAACGACGGGAACACCCACCCCTCAGTTTCGCGCATAATTGGAAAGCTTTCCGTTTTCAACAATGTCTTGAAATAAGAAGGGTGGTTACATTTGACACGGACTGCAACATTAATTTGGTAGTGTCATAATTATGTATTATATCATACCTGTCTTGAAATAACAGTGCAATAACTAACGACAATAACTAAGTGCACGCTGCTAGATTCACAGCGTGCCGTATAAGTTAGTTATAGCACTGCTGTAGGCGTGCATATTAGTTATTGCACTGTTATTCAAAACAGTTATAACATAAGTACATTATAATACTTTGTAGCGTGCACTCAGCAATCATTTGCACTGGCACGTAAATCCGCGTGCATAAACTCGTGCGCTGCGCGCACTCGTTTATGCACTTGGAGCTTCACGTAACAGTGCGTATAAATTACTGAGTGCACTCTACATCGTGCTATAACCTACACATATCAACGCAACCAGTTTTGTTTGAAAACTTTACTAGCATATTGTACATAATATACATTGCATAGTGAAACATTAAGTCATTAGGTTTAGTCGGAATCCGAGTCTTCGGCCAAAACAGTGGTTCCTGGCCTCTGGCTTTGTGTAGATCGCGTCGCCTGTGAATTGGCCAGGCCCAAAAATAAGGATCGAGACTGAAAATAATACATTTTTTGATAACCAGTTTAACGACTTCGTTAACTTGACTCCAACTTTCGTCTTGCAAAATTTTGGTTCAATTTTTAGGCATATAGTTATTTTGGAACTGCTTAGGGACAAAATGACAGGAACAGTGAAAAGATGAGGGCCCAATAGGTACAGTATGAACCTAGCTTTAGGTAGTTTCAGGTGACATAGTTTTCGATGCGGAAGTGGTATAGAATCCATTTAATATCTTTTATGAATAAGGTTACAGCTTTCGAATGCTGGGTCACAAGAAGACCCTAATCTTAAAGACAATACTCTGCCCTGGGTTAAGCGTGAGTATAAGATTTTTCCAAAAAAGCGCATTTTACAGAATTTTGCCCAAATTTTCAGAACCCCCCTCCAGCCCCTCAAGTTTGAGGGGGGGGGAAGGGAGGGGGTGCCCCCATCCCTCCGCCCTCATACATGTATGGGATTTACTCTTTTGCTAGGAGGTGAGCTGGGCAAAACTTCGTCGTCTAAATCAGCGGCAGGTTCAACTGGCTGTGGTTCAACCCTGGACGGTTCGCGTCGTGCTAAAACACACTTAAGTCTGACAAAAAGTAGTTACACCACTTGAAAAAACGAAACATATTGTGATTCAGTTACGAAAAGAATAGATTTTGACTATCAAAAGTACAGCAAGTAGTCGCAGAAGTCATGCCACTAAAATAAGTAAGCGGCGCAACTATTTTTTGTCGGACTTTAGCCTTAATTTTTTCGAACTATCAAAGTCTCAACAAGAGTACATAATAGCGTGTCACAATTGCAGAAGAAGAGTGAGATACTTCTCACGCTGCCTGTGATATAGCGCGGTCAAAAGCATGTCGAATCGGCGCATGTACTAAAGTTTTATTAACACATGGCAATCAGCGCACAGATTCTTTGCGTAACACACTATAGTACATAATCACTCGCTGATGCGTTCACAAGTGATTAGAAAATAGAAAGTGATAAAAAGTTAGTAACTCATTATTGAACTGTGTTAAACTTATATTTAACATCTTAACCTAAACACTGCCTAAATCATGAATATGCTTATGATTACCCACAATAATATGCTCATAAAATACACGGTAGAATGTTTTTGTTTTAACGTCGTACTACTAAGTTCGAAAAAATATTTACAGTCAGACCAAAAACACCTTCAGAAATTCAATTTTGTTTGGCTTGTATTTTCATGTTTCTGCGCTTCTCTAAAGTGAACACAAAAAGTTTAAAAAAACATCAAAATAACCTTTTTCTATGGTGTCGTCAGTCGGAATATTGGATTTACTCCAGGTATCATGAATGCGTCCATTTGAAGTCGTGGGCTTGTCGGCATTGCTTAAATATACATAAACCGAATGCCAAAGTTACAACTATTAATTAATAATAAATGAAAATGGTAAAAAATGGTCAACTTTCCTTGGTTTTCTATTTTTCGATTTTATATTGACACTCTTATGCGCTTATATTGACTGATGGCTTGTGAAGATGACAATTAAATATTTTAAAACTCCGTAACGAGGTGTGTCTAACGGTTCACATAAGCTTGTTCGGCTTCTGTTATTGACTTCCTCAAATATCATCATTGCATAGCGTATCGATAATATAAAAAAATCAGGGGATTGGATACGAATTTCTCACACAACTTCAATACGAATGACTAAAGTCTGACAAAAAAAGTTGCACCACTTGAGAAAACGAAACATATTGTGATTTCGTTACGAAAAGAATAGATTTTGACTATCAAGAGTACAGCAACTAGTCGCAGAAGTCATGCCACTAAAACTAAAGTTTGACCAAAAAATGCTGGACCCATAAAATTTTGCCCAAAAATATGCCAGTATTAAGCATGTACTCAACAGAAACACGTCTGTTTCAGATCCTAGACAATCTGACGCCATTAAAAAATTCCCACACCTGGCTTTAGGCTTTTCCGCCTGTGACGCCACGCCAGTTTGTTGGGAAACGACAGGCGTGGCTTGGTCCTGGCTTTGTGATGGGTCACTCAGGGTCGCCAGAATGAAGTCAGTCTCATAACTCTGTCCTTCGCTCATGGCGAAAATTATGGGCCTGAAAAATGACTTATTTTTACATTTTTTACACGACAAACAGCCACGGCTGTTACTTCAGAAATGTATTTAAAATAATGAATTAGTAAAATACTGAATATATTAAGTAACTATACAGAATATAGTCAGTAAATACCTCGATGCTCGATGTATATTTAACTCAAACGTCATATTATATAATCTTAAATTTTTAAATTAAATTAAAATTATTAAATCTTAAATCTGAAATTAAATTAAATTTTAAAATAATTTGCGCCCTCGTGTGAAATGCTTCACTGAGTAACTGTGGCCATTTCAGGCAGATTATCATCACGACAGGCAAAAGGGGGCGGGGTGGTTACTTTATATCGGAGCTTCCCCCACACTATTCCTTATCCCACATTCTCTAATTACCTATACAACTTTCACCCCCCTCCAGAGTGCCGCATTCCTAAAGAAAAAGAATTATGCTCACGAGTCACGACTGCATATATGCAGCTGAAAAAATGACATTTTAGGGTGCGGGGTAATCTTGGGGCAGCAGACTTTTTTCACAGGCAGTGGGGGGGGGGGGGGAGAAACCGGTTTGGGTTGGGGCAACAATCGCCAAACGCTCACACCTATATAATATGCTTAATACAAATTTTCAGCACTAAAAATCCAAGTACTACAACACTCCTATTTGTCCCATAAAAAACAGGGTATGGCAACAAATAAAAAATAAATAGCCAGGGAAACAGCATACCGTCCAGAGGTTGAAAAATGTATGCTGACGGGCAGAGTTGAGTGTTCAGCGAATTGCAGTACAGCCTAAACAAAAAATATAAAAAAAATAAAAATACTTTATCAAAATTCAAAAAGAAAAACAATCGCACAGTTTCAGTCTTTATCTGCTGTCTTATATCTGTTCTGTCTGTAGGCACATAAAAAACCCAAAAAAGCAGCTAATGGTGTGTTTTCCTCCACAACTAACTGCTCATAGACTAGACAAACGGCTTTAAGTATGTACTGATTTAGTTATTTAAATACTGTGTTCTTTTATTGACAGTGAACCTGTGAGTAGTCTACAGCCATCAATATCGTTATGTTGGCTGAGCCGGTTATTTATTTGATGCTATCAATTATTAAAGTGTAAAGTTGATTCGACAGTAAAACGTAACAAATATTTCCGTGTCAAAATTATTCGGCCTCTTGAAACACTCCTACACCATTTTTCCAAAAATAAACAAACAAATAAACAAACATATTTTACACATAAACAATGCTAGCCATACCCGAAATTCTTTGAGACAAAAAGTGAGATCAGCCGCCTGTGTGCATTTGTACTCGTGAAACTCCGATCTCTCAAGCCTTATCTGCGTTCTTAGCACTTTTTCTGGTTCTAAAAATAAATATGTTTTCTACTAGTTCAATCACTTCTAATGTCATTTTTCTGCGCAAGATTTGCCTAATTAGGTCAACCCGTCGACTGTGTCTAGACTACTACTACCACGTAGGGTCTTATCCAAAATTGGATTTATTGGATTAGATTTAACTTTATTTTGTCAATAACGCAGCGTCAGGTAAACGGAATTTATTTAAACTTGTCACACTCCAAGATAATCCATGTACGCCGTGTAGGGAAAAAATTCTGCCGGGTATTTTCATTTTGTGCTGCGTTATCAGCAAAATTTATTTTTAATCTAATCCGTTAAATCCAATTTTGGATAAGGCACGTAGTGAACTATCTCCCCTATTGTATACCACCGGGTGTCGTGATTACCCGTCGGCTAAAAGCCTGTTTCCAGAATGCTTATCTTAAACAAACTGATAAAACAAAGATAACAACTCTTGGTTCCCCAAAATAACACTGAATGGTTTAACAAAACTGCAACTGAATAGTTCTAACTAAAGTTCGCATTTCGAGGTAAATAAACTAGATAATTTCACGTAAAATAAGGTGTACTGTAAGGCACTATTCAGCAAAAAAAATCGAAAAATCAATTTTTAAAAAAAATCTTGCCAGGTTCATCATCGACATAATTTCTGAGGAACACTTCGTTGTCGTTCACGCTGAGAGTGATTTCGTCCAGACTTTGATGGAAATTGGCCACCGCATCCCACAGAATTCTTAAAAAATTACACTATTTTTTTTGTTTAATAACTTATTTTTCGTTTAATAACTTATGTCAAAGTTGAAACAGATTTTACAGGGCAATTTTGGGCAATAGCATGAAGTGTTTACATAAGGTGGTAGTTCCATAATCGCAGTGACCCGTTGTTCAGACAGATCTATACATTATGAATAAAGAGACTATGATTTTCTTGAACTACACCAAAAAACACCCAGAGCATTTTTTATTTGGTGTAAAATACCATGGTTAAGACTAGCTACCGCGGTGGCTTACTGAACTGTAAGCCAATGGAGTAGCTAGTCTTACCGTGGGATTTATCAGTGATTAAAACGTGATAGTAGACAGTTTTGAGTCTTGTTTTGAAAAAATTGTAGCCATTTTATTCCTGCTTTACTGTTTTTTTCTGAAAAACAGTTTTGAAAATAGCCTCATGTTAAAAAAACTGCGATTCTGGAACTACCACCTTTATGCAGTCAATTATATTGTGTGCTTCCTTAAACAATGTCATAATTTTTTGGCAAAAAATAAATTTGACAACATACCCAAAAGGGGCTAATATTTTGCTGGGAGTGTCATTTTTGTCATAGACTGCCTGTAGGCTTTCGCATTCAATAAAACAGAGCTTGAACGTTTTGCCAATGCCTATAACAAAACAATGCTGATCAATTACAGAAATTGAGTTATTTATAAACTAGCAAAGCAACATAATTTATTATTTACTAATTAATTAATATATAAATAATAGTACCTAACACGGATATAATAATGATCAATTTGCGACTTGCTTTTAAACAACAAAACATTGTATTTTATGGACAGGGACCAACCCTATTTAAGCCATGACGCTAGATAGTGAGACTGAAGCAACAGAAAATACTATGAATTTTAAAATTTAAAATCAAATTCAAAATTATTAGTACCATGGCTACAGAGTAGTTTAAAAACCAATCGTTCTTCTTCCAAAGTAATTGTACAATTTTCCACAGTTTTGTCCCCACTGAAATTCCATTTAAACACCAGCAAAGCAGCCTGAAAAACAGCAGGAAACTGGTTTGGAATACGAAATATCGCCTGATTCGGTACTAATTTCATAGATTTTCTCAAAGTTACCGTGGTTTTAGCTCAGTAAGTTGTAACTTCAGCAGAAAAGAGACTTGCTGTGCTGAAGTTTTGAAGTTTGTTTACGCCTTAAGGGGGGGGGGTGGCTACCCAGGTCAAAAATTAAAGTTCTCCAATTTTGCTTATTTTCACATATGTTACTCCCCCAAGGCACCCCAACCTCAGATACGAACAATTAAGCTTGAAGGTACGCTTTTGGTTCAGTGCGTTTGCCAGTGTATTTACATAGGCAAAAGTACGCAAAAAAAGCCTAAAAGTAGCCCTTAGTTGGACAGTTCTAACACAAACCACATCGAACCGATCAGGCTGAAACTTGGCATAGTAGCAGCTCACATGTATGCGCAAAATTGAATGATCCGGATTTTCGATATGTATTTTCAATTTTGAAATCGAGGTCGAAATGTGAAAAAAATGGCCGTTTTTCGGGCCCGCCAAATTTGAGTGATTTTACGTTTGGAGTGATTGCTCAGGCCATGGGCAAAAATTAAAAAAGATCATAGAGGTTGAGATATGACGTTAGGCTATCGAATCATGTAAAAACCAGTTTCGTCAGGGTTAACAAAAATTTTGAGTAAGGGACGCTTTGCAACCACAAAACACTTTTTTCAGCCTATGATTTACACGTAAAATTTAATTTTTGGGAGCCTCTAGTAAAAAATTGGCAAAAGCATTGGTTCCAGTTTCTTACATCTGCGATGCGCCTTCCTTGGGGCTACATTGTGTGCAAATTTTAAGCGAATCGGAGAACCTAAAATTTTCACTTATACACGTAGCCCCCTCCCCCCCTTAATGCAAGAGGATTTAGCGAGCAGCACTGAAATTTATTAGAATAATAACACTGTGGTGAGAAACAGCTCACGCAAAAATCCCCCCAATTAACATGATTTATCTTTTTCCACAGATTGGTTTTGACCCCTCAAACCATAAAATTTTTGACCGTATTCAAAACTTGACTTAAATAACCAGATTTGAAATTATCTTCATAATAACATCGCACGAGATAGTCAGTAGAGTGAAAAGAGTAGTAGTAATAAATACAGTAGAAAGACCTTGCCCATTTCATGATAATCGACACCAGACAGGCAAATTTTAGCATATTTTAATAATTATGATTCAAATTAAACCCTAATTCCCTAAATCCAATTATGAAGAAAGTCCGGTTCAGACATGTCCTTACGAACATAGTGACAGGGTCAAGCACAATTTCGGTCAGTTATGGTGAAACGTTTACAGAATTGTTTCTTCAAAATTCTCCGCACGCAAACTAGACGTGAGCTCTACTTACTTCGTGTAAAAAATTGACGTATTCGATCACGGAGTTTTCTTGTAACTGCTTGCAGACAAAACGATAGGGACAAGTATGAACCGGCCCTAAGGCTTTTCATTGCAAACAATCTGACCCACCTTTGTGTTAATCTTGCACAGCTGTTCTGTGGACCGGAATGAAATGAAAAAGTCAGGACGAAACAAAAATTTAGCAAACGCCGATCGGGCCAAATTCACCGCACGAATTGATAACTAAAATCAACACGTTATAATGTCAAAAAACATGAAAAAAAGTAATACGACTCGAACCACCTGGTTACTGAATTCATCATTTTGTCTTCAATCTCAAAAATATAAAGACACAGTCCCAGCAATTTAAGAAATAAAAAAATACAAAAAGCCCGATCCATTTAGTCCGATAAAAGTAAAAATTCAGGCTATAACAAGAGTATTGGACACGTCAGTTTCAAATTAGCCTACTGTCCGAACTAAGTATCAATCTAACAGAAGAGAAAAAATTCAAGTATCCAACCCACCCCTGTCTGGTCGAAATCAAAATAGATTTCCTCGCCAATTTTGCACAAGGAAAGTACGGCTTTGGAGAAGACTGCAACAAAAACAACTTTTTTTAGTATCCTCTCGACTACAGAGTTGCTCGGAAACAACATAAGGCGATCCCAACCTACGCAGCTCACGCGGATCACTGTGGCTCCAAACAGAAGTCGTTAAATATACAAGTACATGCAGACAAGCCATTATATAAATTGTATGTAGTGCCTGGCTGTGGGGGGCCACTAAGTAATCCAAGTCGCACGTATGGGAAGCGGAAGGCCCTGTTTTGCTGGCTATCCCGTGTCGCCCGCCCCAGACAACTGGAACCTAAGATCCGTTTACAAACAGACGTACTGTCATATCTTTCCATGCTATGCTAAATATAACTTATATACTACTCTCCGTTTACAAACAGGCGTACTGTCATATCTTTCCTTGCTATGCTAAATATAACTTATATACTACTCTATCCAATTGAACACTCAGAATAGTGTAACACTTTAAACTATATATATATACATATATATATATATATATATATATATATATATATATATATATATATATATATATATATATATATATATATATATATATATACACTACAAACCTTTCAAGTTTTGCCCACTAAAGCAGCAGTTCATTTGAATTCTGTGTGGTTACCGTCTGGAAAATTTAATACAATTACGAATTAATGGCAAGCAAGCTAGACCACGGAATATGTAACGAGGTCCACGATTTGGGGGTCCTTCTGGCCAACGCCTACGAATGTGCCTTGTTGCCTTACACTTTACTTCTCTCTCATAGATGTATGTAATATGTACGACATCCCCAATCCAGTCTCATAGCTGCTAATTTATTTCTTAGCAGCACTAAATTTGCGACAAAATGTCATTAATGGCTATAAAAGCATAGCTTAAGTTTTCACAAGTTTGAATACAAATCTTGGCGGCAGGAAGTAACGGATATGGGTCGAATCGTACTTGCTACTTACAGCCGTTATAGCCGTTCAGTCGGCGTGAGCTAATTAATCACGCACTAAGACAACTAAAACGGCTGTAATTATGTATAACATCGCCCTAGCCCAACGCACGAAAAAATACTGCTGCACCACTAGCCGTTTTTTTAGAAAGAGGTTCCTATTTTTAGACCTATCTTCTTGACACCTTGTAACAAACAATTTTATTAGTCGTTTCAATAGTGAGACACTTAATAAGAAACAATAGCACAGGCTTCCTTCTGCGACTATGACGACAAAAAATTTTCTAACAGAAAATCTTCTGCCGAGACTTCGGCATATTCAGTAACTTACTTTTTTCGAGCTCTTCAACGTTTTGAAACCAATTATACGTGCTTAAAACATTACACCACAACCGCAAAATATAATCACATTTTCACCTTCCACAAAGACAAATACAAAAATTTTAAAAAATACTTTTATTTACAAATAGCACACTGACTAAAATGTAATAATTTAATGCACAAAATAACACCTCATTTATAATCAAGCTTTTTGTAGTAATTCTGTACAAGGTACTACTAGAAGCGATTGGGTCAAACATTAAATCCACAAAGTTGCAAGAGTTTGTTTGCAAGACCCCCCAGAAATAAAATTAAGAAATTTTTGCTTTCCAGGCCAAATTTGGCAATTCGAGACATATATCGAAAAACTTTTTCCGTCGTGCAACGAAAATTAAATGGATACAACCACAACGTTCCCTGAGTAGAACATTCTAGGGTTTGGTGATAGCGTGCCAAAACTGACTTCAATGGAAAAAAATTTCAAAGTTTCTATCTGCTACGACCATGCACAGTGCACACAGTTTCATATTATTATTATTATATGACAGATGGTTGTAACACGTCCAAGGTTCGATTGAAGCTGTCTAATTTAGTCCAAAACTAAGATCAGTTTGATCCCTTTAATCCGGTAAAAGCGTGAGCCCTCAATAACTAAACTGTTCACAGAAACGTCAAAGTTTTGTGCTCACAATTAGTACGTAATTTCCGGCTAAAATTTAGACGCGGTAAAGCAACGTTCAAAGTCAATATGACTTTTCGATGTTTTGATTGTCACAATTTCGTGCTTTAAACTGCTATGATTTCGGCTCCATATTCGGCTCAGTAGGACCAGACTGATTTTCGGATGCTGATTTTGGCAATCCCAACCCGACCATCCCGGCTGACTGTTCCACGCTTCGCTCAGGGTTAGCAAAATATTTCTCGCGAAGTTCCTGAAAAATTAGCAAAAGTGATGAAAAAATTTCTAAATTAAGCTGAAGAAAAATACAACGTGACGAGTAATGCTTTACCACTAAAAGAACTATTTTTTTAGCTATTTTTTAAAAGAACTAGCTTTTAAATTTATTTAAAAAATTATTTAAAAAACTAAGAAATACTATTAATTTACTCTTTTTTCACAATTGGCACCTAATTTTTTTTATTTTCTTTCCTTTTCTAAAAAGGTTTTTTGGTTTTTTGGCCTAATGTAAGTTTACATGAACACCAAGAATATATTAATGCTGGTTTCCAGTTATGTTTCCATTTAAACATTAAACTTAGAGTACTACTAACCTAATACTTAGTCATAAACTATATTATTTGTAATCATAACGTCAGGGGGATGTTGTACCGACGTTTGGATTCCCTTGTACCGAGTTAGATAAAAAAATATATATGTCTAGAATTTAGGTAAAACTAGCATAAATTTGTTAGGAATGCTCATATTTTTAAGAACCTTTCTTATAAAAAAATTTGCTTGCCCTTGCACCGAAATAAAAAATCTGGGAAACCCCCCACAACCCTCCGTGTTAAACTGTGCCTTTATTGTCCAAAAAAATGTCTTACCCTCAGATGTCTTGTGCTGCTCAGATAAGACAGGTAAGATTCAGCCAAATGAGTCATTTCTTGGGGGCCTCTGCAAAACTGTTTCTGGGTAACTTGATTGTCGCGATAAAGACCCAACAGATATTTCACCTGCTGTGAGTTTCTTGTCTGGAAACTCTAAATAATAAAGGCAGAATATATATAAAAATTTAGTAATTCTAATATGTTAGTATATACGTTACGTATACAAACTCAGTCCCTTTTTCACAACATTATATATTCTGAATTGCATCTAACCTAAGTCCCTGAACATTTTTGTGTTACTAATTATACTACACACAGTATGAGTATGCAAAAGCAGAAAATGTTGTTACACATTGCAAACTTAATATATATGATTACTTTTGTACAAAGATGTATATGTATTATATAACGCAGAACTATTTTTACCCACTGAAAACAGTTCGGAAAGCCGAGTTGCAAACTTTATTTTTTTGCATATTGCAAACAAAATTTTTTACTCTGCACACCAGGCTTTCCGATTTGATGAACATCAAATATACTCACTTCAGGCGACCCATAAAGTTTTCTAAGTTCAGATACAACCTGTTTCAACACGGTCAAATTATGTCGATTTCGTTCAATCATCAGGTCTATAATATAAAATATTTAAATATATGCGTATTACGTAAGATATAAAAAGTTTATAAAATATATAGTAATTACATAGTATATAGTAGTCAGAGGCGGTCCCGGGGATGGGGCGGGGCGGCCGCCCCCCCTGAAATTTTTTCCGACTGAAATTTTACACAAGGGTCCCCCCTTTGGTTTTTATTGACCGGCCGAAAAAAATTATCGATACGGCTCCAATTGACCAAATTTGGCCTAAAAATCAAAATTTTCCCCAATTTTTTTCTGGGGGCTGCCGTCCGCAGACCCCTGCGACTCTGTGGCTTACTATTTCTTGTTCTTATCCTTCCTCAAGAAGACCTATACATATACACAAGTACATTAGGCTGCATTTGCATGTCTACACGAGTACATTATGCTGCATTTAGTTGTGTAATACTACACTGTCTGATGTGATGCTCCCATCTTTTGTTTCATTTTTCTATCGGAAAAAATTTCTGATACGTCTCCAGTTGACCAAATTCGGCCTAAAAAGTGAAAAAATCTCCATTCGTTTCTGGGTTCGCCACTGGTTTTATTACAAGCACACTCGATATGGCTGCGGCAATAACAAGATAGCGTTATATAAACGCTATTATAAAAAGTGAAAAAATTCTTCAGACCTCCGTCCCCCCCCCCAAATCAAAGTATGGGACCGCCAGTGGTAGTAGTATAAATATAATTGAGTACATGCGGAGGCGTTCAAAAGTTTAGCTTCACTTGCGAGCCTGCAATAAAAACCCCGTCTATTTAAGACTAAGCCGTTTCACTTTCCAGAGTCGACAAGCATAAAGTACCAGCCTGAGCACTACGACTATTAGTTCTTGCTCTTGGATATAGTATGTTGTTCAGAGACTAGACAGTTCTGTAACTTTCCCAAGGGTCAACCGATTTCTAAAAGTTTTTCAGCATTTATATAGAATCCTAGACCTTAGTGATAGCACATCAGTAGACTACGTATTTTTTCGAAACGTACCTGGCTGGAGTCTGAACCCTAACCCGAATTCAAACCAACAGTACCCGATCCCGAACAACCAGAACTTTTTTGCGCCTAATGAGTCCCTCTATTCTATACCCAAAAATTACGGGCTGTCCAAACTGACCGCTCTTTCGAATTGGCTAGGTTAGCACTTAGAGGTTTGTTGATTGAAAGTTTTGGGTGTCAAAAAACTATGACTACAAACTAAACAATGTATATATATACTTGAAATTTTTTGCGTAAAGTCAAATTCAGTCAAAAATCGCTCATATCACTGACGCTAAAAAAGTAACTGCTAGGCTGCTAACACAGGAAAACCAGAGCCGTTACTCAACTTTCGGCAAAATTTTTTCAGTTACAGATTTATCGGAAGTTTTTTGACCCTTTCTAATTTATATATATATATATATATATATATATATATTCAGACATTTTAAATCCTTCAGAGAAAATTCAGATAATCTGCAGAACTCAGAGACTCTGAATGTATCTGAAAAAATGTTATATACTGGCTTTTCAGATACTTTTCAAAGGAAATTCAGATAAAATTTACCTAGTAGCACCCCCCCCCCCGGGGGAAAAATTAAAAATTTTGGGAAAAAGGAAAGTGGGGCCCCCCATCGGGGGTGCGGGGAAAGAGTGGAATTTTAAGAAAAGGGGGCGTGTTTGGTGTAAAAAATAAAAAATATTTACTATTTCAGCTCGTTTTGGAGCAGCAAAACACCGTTAAAAAAATTGCTAAAACGCCCCTCACTAATATATATATATATGGAGGAAAGGGTATGGGGTAGGGAAAATATATATATAGGGAACTAAGGTTATATATATCGTCATATATGATATATCAATGATAGTTATAGTTATAATATAGCTAGTACCTCCAGTCATCTGCACACTGTAAACACTGTTCCAGCTACCACTGTAATTTACACTATAGCAGATTTAACCCATGTTTTTTTCCCCGCAAAACGGGGAAAAAAAACATAAGGGTGGGGAAAGAAAACATAGTCTAAAATATTGTGTTTTTTCGTGGCTATGACATTATAGTACAACAGAAAGAACAGCACAGTCAGTTTTAACCTTATTACGTTTATTGCAAGAAAAATATTTGGTCAAATTGACCATTCTGGCACTTGCCAGGGGTGCCAAAATGAAACAGCATACACAACGCGAACCAAGCAACCGTAGTAGACCACTGAGCACTGTTTCGGATTAAAAACAATAGTTTTTAGTCAAAACAACGTTATACTCCCGTTCAGCACCTCAAATTAGCCTTTTCCACAGTTTTTCAACAAAACTGACAAAATTCAAAAATTTGGTCAAATTGACTATTCTGGCACTTTGCCAGGGCTGCCAAAGTGGAACAGTGCACACCACGCGGACCAAAAAATACCAACTGACAGCCCCACGCCTATGTATTAAGATGCAATAGAAATACAGAACGAGAGGTTATCCCTAAAAGCGTTATACATTGAGAAAATCATGAAAAATTATTTTTTCAACGATATCACGGGGGGTGCACCAGTTCTGGCTAATAGGTAAATCTGACAGTAAAACTAATAGCACACTGAAATGCACAGTATAGAGGTTCATATTCGCATAAAAAACGACAGACCTCCATCTATAACCGTTAGAGCTGTAGTGCCCGTAGGTAGCCTACCACCCTAACACACGTAAATTACGTTCCAGACCCCCTTACCAGGCCTACAGTGACACAATTGACTCCAAAAGTAGAGATGCACTACAACCCCACTACACTACCATGCATGCAAGAGATTAGACTTGGTCTGTTTGCGTGACTTCTCAAAAGTCGGCTAGAGTATATTTGTGACTGCCGTTTTTAGAAGCCCAAAAAAGAGGTTTCCCCCCTCCCAGCAGAGTCAATAAGCCAATAATGCCAAGAACAAAATCTTTATATTGACTCTGTTGTCGACCAGAACAAATGTAAAAACATAAAAAAGTGCCTCGCCAAAAAGGATTTCTTGAGTTATGGCGCCGGAAAAAAAGACGGAAAAATCCGTGTTTGTGGGAGGCGATTTTTCATATCTCGGGTAATACCCAACCGATTTGCCTGAAATTCGGCCAGCATGTAGCCGTCCCCCAGGCAAGTACACACACCAAATTAAAACCAGTTTGCTCGTATAATTTTTTAGTTACTAAAAAATTTAATTTTGAAAACCTGCAATGTGGTGTGCCGCTCCTACTCTAGAAATCCTATCCTTTTGGAATGAAAGTCTTTTGGCAGCCACATAAGTCACGTCTTCCACAAGCTGCTGTTCCGACCATTTTTTGGCTTTTTTCGTGAAGGTTCGGACCATTATTATAAATGATATATAAATGCACCATTCATAGCCAAATCAATCAAATCTCAATCAGAAACAAAGGAAACAGTGTTTATAGGTGACAGAATACCCGTTGAATCCGTTTCAAACATGTTGGAACTTTATATTTTGCTGAGGGGAAAAAAACACACGCGGGGAAAAAAACATACGATCGGGGAAAAAAACATGGGTGGGGAAAAAAACATGCCATGTTTTTTTCCCCATTTTGGAGTAAAAAATGTGGGGAAAAAAACATGGACGAAATTCTGAAAATCTTTTATATATCAACGAAACTTGTATAGCAGTAAATAGACAAGTTAAAATAATACCCCCATGCAAAGTATGAGCTTCCCTATTTATCTGTGTCAAATTTTATAATCTTAGCAACTTCAAAAATTTCTTAGTTTTTGTGACGTTTTTTGGGGTGTTAATTTTCGTCGTCAGCTAAGCCATTGATTCTGCTTCAAATGTTATATTATGATATGTGTGCACTGTCCAGAAGTCCAAATTTTATTTCCACTATGAGTTCTCTGTCTAGTATGTATGTACGCTCAGCCACAGGGCATGTTTTTTTTACCCCAATTTTCCGTCATGTTTTTTTCCCCACCCTGACTATACTTGAGACAAATATACTAACCACAAGAATGTATTCCACGCTGCAAACGCTGCTTTCAGTCAGCGCAAACTCTTCGCATTAAATTCGCACTGAAATAGCAACGTGTGTATTGTTCGTCTCTTTCCTGCCTGGCCCATCAGGTCAAGGTTCGGCGGGGGGGAATTATTTTTGCCCATAAATCGCTTCCTACCCCATCTTTTAATAAAAATATAGCACCCCAATCGTCAGCCAAGCCCCCAGTCTGATCTCTAGCCCCCAAAATAGCTGTCGCCCCTTTTAATAAAAATCTAGAGTGAAATTATTGGTGTTAAAACCCTTAGGGGTGGAATAAGTCGGAAAAACGGCATTTTTTCGACTAATGATCCGGAGTCCCCCTATATCCCCCAAACCCAGAGGGGGTCAAATTTGAACGCTCTTTCGAATAGGCTAGGTTAGAAGTTTGTAGGATGTAAGCTTTAGCTGGAAATCAAACTTTGTCCAAAAATTAAACTTTACCTGAAAAATTTTGCGCAAAATTGGATTCAGGCAAAAATACTCAACGAAATAAAAACCTGCTGCTACCATTGAAAGAGCAACTTCTAAGCTACTAAAGTACTAAATGCTGAAAAAATTTTGCAAATCGGTTCAGGCTTTGAAAAGTTACAAAACTTTTTCTGAAGCTACCAGGATCAGGCTGATAGAAGCTTTACAGCGCAAGTAAGGTTTAGTACAAGTTTTCCGGACTTTACTTCGCTTTGTGGTGTCATCTCGCTGTGTTTATTCAATGTTCAGACAAATTTTTAAACAAGGATGTCTTCCCCATTTAGCTTTTATGGACCGGCCAAAAAAATTTTATGATACGTCTCCAATTCACTGAATTTGCCTAAAAATAAAAAATTCCCAATTTGTTTTCCTGGAGGCAGCCGCCCCCAGACCTCTGCAAACTGCGCGACAAGTTATATACTAGTCAAGTCAATCAAGTTTGTATGATTTCACGACATGTGTTGCTTAGAATTGCTTTTTCAATGCAAATATTATTTTAAAATTTTAAAAATGCTCCAGCTTCTGGGGGCTGCCGCCCCCAGACCCCCGCAACCACTCTGATTTTACGTCCAGTGTTGCTTAGAATTGCTTTTTCAATGCAAATTTTATTTCAAAATTATAAAAAAAGCTCCAGCTTCTGGGGGCTGCCGCCCCCAGGCCCCTGCAACCACTATGATTTCACTAAAAGTGTTGCTTAGAATTGGTTTTTCAATGCAAATTTTATTTTAAAATTCTAAAAAAGCTCCAGCTTCTGGGGGCTGCCGCCCCCAGACCCCTGCAACCACTATGGCTCACTGCTCAATGTGGCGGCTCACGTTGCTCCGCACCCTCCCCCCGGTCGCAGTCCCCCCCTTTGTGAAATCCTGGATACGCCACTGCCCCCCCCGCCGAACGCACCGGCAGTCGGCACATCATAATAAAAAAAATTTAAAATATAGTCGAAAATGCTAATCTAAGCCTAGGCTTCTTCTGTTGCCTAAATTTGGCCTCAGGCTTAGGCTTAAGCATAGAAATAGGCTTAGTTTTGAGCTTAGGCTTGCTTAGGCTTGTTTCAAAACTTAGCTTTTGTATGTTTATGGCCCGTATTCACATACTAACACTAACGCTTAAAGTTATTTCTAGCCAGCAGCCAGTTGTTTCTCTAGCCAGCTTATGCTCAGTACGGAGTGGAATACGTTCACCAAACTAAACTCAGATCATGTGCCGATAGTCATTGACCTGAAAGCCGAAGAGGAACCCGGCGCCTGGGCCCCCAAGAAAACATTCACTAACCTGGCCAAGGCTAACTGGACGGGCTTCACCTCAGAAACTGAAACTGCTCTATCCACGATCCCTGCTCCAGTCGATGTGCATGTGGGTGAAAAGGCACTGAGAAAAATCATACTGGATGCTGCGAAACACCATATACCAGCGGGTCGAATACCAAAAGTCCAACCATATTTCACTCCCGAAGCCCAAATCCTGGCGGCCGAACGAGACTCGATCCGACAGATTGATCTAAAAGACCCCGCAATAGCAGATCTGAACAGACGAATCTCAAGACTGGTCAGTAACAAGAAGCGGCAGAAATGGTTAGAACATCTGGCTTCATTTTCCAGAAGTACCGATACAAAGAAACTCTGGAAAACTGTAAAATCTCTCACCGGTAGACAAGCCAGCAATCCCAATCAGGCCATCAATTTCAACGGGAAATCAGTCAATGGCAGTGGGCAAATTGCGTCACACTTCAATCGTCAGTTCTCATCGACCATTTGTCACCGCTCGTCTAAAACCCAGCGGAAAATCGTCAAAACCATCAAATCAGGTAATCTGGCAGACACCATTACAGTACAGGAGGCTAAAGTTGCTGGTGCTATTCGCAGTGCCAAGGCTTCCAAAGCCTTCGGTCCGGACGCTATATGCACCATATACCTGAAACACCTCGGGCCAATCGGAATAAAATACTTGACGGCGCTCTTCAATTGTTCCTTGTCTTCTGGCAAAATACCGGATATTTGGAAGAATTCCATAATAATACCATTAGCCAAACCAGGAAAGGACCCCGCGGATTCCAAGTCCTATCGCCCAGTGTCCCTTTTGTGCCCCGCGATAAAAATTTTGGAAAGAGCTATCTTACCAGTTCTGAATACTCATCTCCCAGACCAAGAACATCAACACGGATTCAGACCGAAACACTCTACTGTCTCAGCTCTTCACGACATTAACAACATAATCGCCAGCGGTTTCAATCAACGTAAGCCTCCAAGTCGTTCAGTTTTAGTCTGCCTTGATCTGAGCAAAGCATTTGACACGGTCTCGCATGAAATCCTGCTCCGAGATCTGGCTAACTCTACTCTACCCCGCGGCCTGGTCAGGTGGTTCAACTGTTACCTGCGCGGTAGACAATCGGTGGTGAACTTTCGGGAAACAACTTCATCGTCACGTAATATTCGAACGGGAGTTCCGCAGGGGGCGGTTACCTCCCCGAAACTGTTCAGTTACTATCTGAAAGACCTACCTCAGCCCCCCCCCCTGGGGTGAAGGTGGTCACCTATGCCGATGATGTAACACTAATTGCCTCGGGCCCACAACTCCAGCCTCTGTATGACGCCATCAATGACTATCTCCCCCAAATCGTCAGTTTTTTCACAGAACGGTCTCTTAGTGTCTCCACGGAGAAATCATCTGTGACACTATTTACCCCGCACACCGCCCAGGCCAAGATCCATCCGCAAGTCTTTATCAGTGGCACCCTTCTTCCACTAGCAAAGGAACCGAAGATTCTAGGTGTTGTCCATGACACTATGTATACCTTCACGCCACACTGTCGCTCTTCCGCTGCCAAGGTCCGTCACAGGAACAATGTGCTCAAGGCACTGGCGGGCACGAACTGGGGTCAAGACTGTGAAACGATTGTGACAACCTACAAAACGATTGGTCGCACAGTAGCAGAATATGCAGCTCCAGTCTGGGCCCCGGTAATAAGTGAATCCAATTGGTACCGACTGCAGCTAACACAAAATGAAGCCCTGAGGATAGCGACGGGATGCCACCGCATGACAGGAATCGAACATCTGTGGAACGTGGAAACCAAAGTTCTGCCGTTAAAGCCCCACGCTGAAATGCTGTCAAAGCAATATTTACTGAAATGCTATCAACTAGACCACCCAGGACATAAGCATGTGCGGGAACCATTGCAACCTCGGCAAATGAAACATACTTTGGTTTCAAAATACAGACCGGCCAACTTCAACCGGACGAGCTTAAAATCGCTTTAAAATTGACACATACAAGCTGTGTCCAGTCTGTAATGAATAGCTACAGGCACAATGTGGTCCTAGACGCACCAGCACCTCAAGTGAACGTCGAGGAGTTAGCACTGCCTCGGTCCACACGCTGCACTTTGGCCCAGCTGAGATCAGGCTATTGCCACCTCCTGAACTCATACTGGAGCCGAATAAGAGAAGACGTTCGAAATGAGTGTCCACTATGTGACACTGGACCTCATGACGTTATCCACCTTTTCAACTGCCGTCAGAACAGAACGGACTTGAACCCGATAGATCTATGGTTGCGCCCGGCGGCAGTAGCCGCATTTCTGGACCTGAATGGAGAGTAACCAGACACGAAGCAAGCCCAGGCTACTACAACAACAACAACAACAACGCTTAAAGTTAGTGTTAACACTAAGTGTTAGCGCTTATAAGCGCGAAGTGTTATTCACATACTTAGTGTTTATTTAAGCGCTTAGCAAACACTAACGCTTAACTTAGCGTATCAATTTTGTATTCACATACTTAAAATTTAGTGTTTGGCTTAGAATTAAGCGCTTAAGTTTAGGGACCTCGGGAGCTCCCTAAGCGCTAAGCGCTTAGTTAGTGGATGGTGTGGGGAAGGGGTAGGGAGAGTGGAGGAGGTTCTTGGCAGCCATGGGAAGGAAGGGCATGCAATTTAGGATATATTAGTGACATTTTCCGACCAATTTGATCCATTTTGCTCGTTTAATCGCCAAAAATAAAAAATGCACTTTGTTGTCCAAATTCGTTTTTTTACATTTTTGAGTAGAGCATCTTAATCGAAGTAATTTTTCTTCAAGAACTTCTATTTGAAAATTTATATTTTTCACGATATGCCCCCTGAAACATGTATAGCTGATTTTGCATTTCTCAGGAATCCACCTGCTGAAAACATTTTTTACAAATGTATAGTTCGAGAAAAATATATATTATTAATAAGAAATAGTAATTTAAATAAATCTATAATCGGATTTACAAATAAAAAAAATGGAAATGCCGATAAATAACGAATTCCGGATCCACATCAAGCAGGGAGCGCACTCCAAGCCAAAGCCAAAACTAAGCACAAAAGTTGCTAAACGCTAAGTTTAGTATAACACTAATTTTTAAGCGTTTATTTTGTGAATAACAGTTTAGTACAAATTAAGCGCTAACACTTAACAAACGCTTAGCGTTAGTATGTGAATAACTCTTAGTATGTGAATTCGGGCCTATGTGATGTGAATGGGCCTCAAAGCCTGGCCTGCGTCACAGAGAATGGCTATAGGCTGTTGTATCTAAATTAAAGTCTATGATTCAAGCGAACTTGCAAAGAAAGCTCAAACCATGAGCAAGAGTTAAGCACAAGTTTAAAATTAATCTTATGTCACTGTTTTTCACTAGTTGCCAATTTTAGTTTTGTTTAGAATGTGCGGCATTTTTGATGAGTCACGTGGCTATGTCTTGGCTTAAAATTGCTGTGCAATAATTTATTGCGTCAGTGGCCTCGCTGAGTGCCCAGCTCAAGCGTTGTGATAGTGGACTTGTTTCGATGGAATTTTTATTGCCAAGTATTTTGATGAACGGTATTAGAATCGAATAAAAGCATATGTTTATGTATTAAATTAGTCTTCAAACTTAACTTTTATAACAGTCTAAATGTTTATAACACAGGAAGAAAGTGTTTGAATGTTTTGGATCAAGTGCAGTTGGGGGGGGGGGGGGGAAATAGTGGACCTAATGTTTGGAGTAGAGCACCTTGAGGGAAGCATTTTTTGTAATAGAACCCCTATCCACAAATTTGGATTTTCTGAGCTATGACCCCTTGAAAACTGGATTTTCAGTGTTTTTGGAAGTGAACGTAGGCAGTAGCGTACCCAGGATTTCGCGAAGGGGGGGGGGGCTGAACTGATGGTCGACGACCGGGGGGGGGGGGGGTGAAAACGCACACCCACACCACGGCAGTCTGCAGAAAGTTCAGCTTTTTAAAATTTTTCTACTGATTTCATTGATATTGCAAAAGTTTTATATACGCAACATGTCGTGCAATCATAGTGGTTGCAGGGGTCTGGGGACGGCAGCCCCCAGAAGCTAGAGCTTTTTTAGAATTTTGAAATAAAATTTGCATCGAAAAACCATTTCTAAGCAACAGTTGTCGTGAATTCATATACATATAGTGGTTGCAGGGGTCTGGGGGCGGTAGCGCCCCAGAAGCAGGGTCTTTTTCAAAATTTTGAAATAAAATTTGCATTGAAAAAGCAATTCTAAGCATCACTTGTTGTGAAATCATAGTGGTTGCAGGGGTCTGGGGGCGGCAGCCCCCAGAAGCTGAAGCTTTTTTAGAATTTTGAAATAAAATTTGCATTGAAAAAGCAATTCTAAGCAACACTTGTTGTGAAATCATAGTGATTGCAGGGGTCTGGGGGCGGCAGCCCTCAGAAGCTGAAGCTTTTTTAGAATTTTGAAATAAAATTTGCATTGAAAAAGCAATTCTAAGCAACACTTGTTGTGAAATCATAGTGATTGCAGGGGTCTGGGGGCGGCAGCCCCCAGAAGCTGAAGCTTTTTTAGAATTTTGAAATAAAATTTGCATTGAAAAAGCAATTCTAAGCAACACTGGTCGTAAAAAAAGAGTGGTTGCAGGGGTCTGGATTTGGCAGCGCCCCCCCAGAAGCTGGAGTATTTTTAGAATTTTGAAATAATAATTGCATAGAAAAACCAATTCTAAGCAACACTTGTCATTTAGATTAACAGTCACACATTTAGATAAAAAAAGCACGAAAAATCGGCCCATGGGGGGACTAGCAAATCTGAAAAATACGTTGTATACAGGAAAAAATTGAAGAAAAACCATGGGTGACAAGGGCTGTCCTTAGACGTTCGTCCTCCACTCCACCCACCACACGGTTTTTAATTAAAAGCCACACAAAATATATATATAACTAAATACCAATAATAGTTGTCAGCATTACTCATTATTAATACACCATTGCAGATATAAGTCGTGTATATACATTAGCGCAGTAATGAATTAGGGGCGAGATCCATCCTCTCGAAAGAAAATTTTAGAAAATTTTTGAAATTACAGTGTAATTTTAGTCAATTGGGAACGTGCCGGAAAATTTTTTTCAGCGGTGTCATAAAACCAAAAAAGACCACAGGAAAAAAAAGTGAAAAAAAGGGGGGGGCTGAAATCGCGAAGGGGGGGCTGATGTCCCCCTAGCCCCCCCCTGGGTACGCCACTGAACGTAGGCCAAAGTTCGAAGCCAAAAATGGCTATAATCTTTGTTTTTGGATAGTTTTGAGTGCGTTATGATGTTTTAAGGCATCGTCTAGGCTTAGTTGGCAGGATTCTCTAGGCTAACCTGGCAGGTTTTTTTCTGAAAATTTAGATTTTTTATTGCCTAAGCCTGAGCCTAAGCCTAAGCGTGAGCCTAAGCCTAAGCCTGATACTAAGCCTAAGCCTAAGCCCCATACTAAGCCTAAGCCCTAAGCCTAAGCCTAAGCCCAAGCCTAAATTAAGGCCAAGTTTGAATTTGGTCAAAAATTGGACGTTTCTGGCGAATTTGGCCAATTTTTCGGCGGGAACCCGGTCAAAGAGCCTTTGTTTTGATTCTAAAAAATTGTAACCAATAATCTGACACCATTTAGACACGATTAGAATGGAAAAAACAAGAGCTTCGGAAAAAAATTGCGAAAACGTCCCTCACTGAGGGTTCAGATTTCGGGGGGTTGTATATCTCAGAAAATCCAAAAAATGAAATAGGGGTTCTTGAAGCAAAAATGCTTCCCCCAAGGTGCTCTACTCGAAAAAATAGGTCCACTATTTCCCCCCCCCCCCCAACTGCATTTAACCCAATGTTTTTAACATGTTTTTTGCACTTTCGATTAACATGCTTTTAACATGTTTTTAACATATTTTAACATGTTATTAACATGGTTTTAACATCTTCTAACATGTTTTTTGAATAGTGTTAAAAACATGTTAAAAAATTTTAACATCAATTTAACACGTTTTTCGCATTAAATTTGCACAAATTTAACATATTTTTAACATGTGTTAAAAACATGTTAAATTTATGCTAAAACTTTTAGCGTAGATTTAACATTTTTTTCGTATCTTTTTAGAATATGCAAAAAAGATGCAAAAAACATGTTAAAATCATGCTAAACTTTTTAGCTTACTTTTAGCATGTTTTTAACATATGTTAAAATCGGTCAGACTGAAGCGGGGGGGGAGAAATTATTTTCGATTCCAATTCGCTTCCTACCCCATCTTTTAATAAAAATATGAAACCCCCATCGTCAGCCATGCCCCCAATCTGATCTCTAGCCCCCAAAATAGCTGTCGCCCCTTTTAATAAAAATCTGAAGTGAAATTATTGGTGTTAAAACCCTTAGGGGTCGAATAAGTCGGAAAAACGGCTTTTTTTCGACTAATGATCCGGAGTCCCCCTATATCCCCCAAACCTAGGGGGGGTCAAAATTGAACGCTCTTTCGAATAGGCTAGGTTAGAAGTTTGTAGGATCATACATTAACAACGGGGTCTGATCTGGGGGGGCCCTGCACCGACATTTTGACTACCCTTGTACCAAGTCTGACAAAAAATGGCCGTGTTTTAAAGACAAATTAGCAAATTTTTGAAAAATTTTTGCCAAATTATCTAATTTTTAGCGTAAAAATTAACGATTTTTGAAAATTTGGCCAAAAATCGGGTAAAAACTATATAAATTTGATAGAAATGCCCATATTTTTCATCGAAATGCCCATATTTAACGGCAAATGTTGTAGAAATTTTTCTTGCCCTTGTACCGGGGCTCTAATTTTGCTTGCCCTTGTACCAAAATCGAAAATCTGGGGGGGTCCCGGACCCCCCCCCCCAGACCCCCCCGTTTTAAACTGTGTGTAGGATGCAAGCTTTAGCTGGAAATCAAACTTTGTCAAAAAATTAAACTTTACATGAAATTTTTTGCGCAAAACTGGATTTAGGCAAAAATACTGAATCAAATTAAAACCTGTCGCTACCATTGGAAGAGCAACTTCTAAGCTACTAAATGCTGAAAAAATTTTGCAAATCGGTTCAGGCTTTGAAAAGTTACAAAACTTTTTCTGAAGCTACCCGAGCCAGGCTGATTGAAGCGTTACAGCACAGGTAAGGTACAGTGCAAATTTCGATCCATAGCTGGGAATTTTTTTTAAAATATGGAGCTGATAGGTGTACTTTAGTGCAGCAAATTTATTTTTGATGCTTATTAGCAGGTTTTCCCATAAAATTAGGCCTCAGGCTTAGGCTTAGGCTTAGTGCTTAGGTTAGGCTTAGGCTTAGGCTTAGTGCTTAGGCTGAGGCTTAGTGCTTAGGCTTAGTGCTTAGGTTAGGCTTAGGCTTAGTGCTTTGAGCGAGCACAACATCATGCGATCTTTTTCGGAAGTTGGTATTCATCCCTTTGATCGCGAAAAGTACGACAGTAATCGCTTTGATCCAGATTTAGTGCAGCAATATCACGACTGGATTGCTAAAGGAAGACCACTGGACGAACAAGGGCTCCCCGTCGTCGCACATTACAGCCCGCAACCTGACCCCGAGGAACCAACTGTCCCTTTGCGTCGGTCACCACGCAAGCATCAATCCCCAGTGAAATATCCTCAGCCTCAACCTAATCCTGAATTAGCCTCTGAAGATATGCCAGGTCCGTCCACTGCTCGTCGTATTTTGGGAACACCAGAGTCTGGGAAAACGCACTTGACGCAGGAAGATAATCTTATGTTGGAAGCCAGTAATGCTGTAGAACCTGAAGCCATCAGACCGCCATCACCTGATTCTTTGTTCCAGTCCCCACCTTCCTCACGGGTTTCTGTCCCGCTACAGAGCTCAACTCCAATTGGTGCAGTCTGCTATGATATTCCGCCTCTTCCCGCATATCCAGTCCCACATGGTCACACGTTGCGCCTGGCGTGGATTCCGGTGCCAAATACAGAAAGCAATCAGAGCACGCCCAGCAGTTTTTTTGACATTGTCACTAAAAAAACGCCAGTGACACAAGTATCTCGGGGACGAGCTCGACATGCGGTGCGTGGTCGCGGCAGTAAGGCCACTGTCATTACTAGTGATGATTTTCTGGAGGCGCAGAAAATGCGCGAAAATAAGAAAAAACAAGCTGAAATGAAGAAAGCCGAAAAAGTTGCTAAAAAATCAGCCAGTGAGCAGAAGAAAGCTGCTGCACCTGTGGCAAAAAAGCGTAAACTTTCATCATCATCTTCTTCTTGTGAGCAATTCAGTGTACACTCAGACGAAGAATCAGCAAATGAAAGATCCGAACTATCTGACGCCAGTGATATTGATGAAGATGAAGTGCAATTTCCGCCACGTTCTGAAAAGGCCGCATGGGTGTACTTGCGCAGCTTGTGGAGCTCACTTAGTCCTCCCGTGGCCGAGACTGAAATAAAAGAAAACTGGTACGCGGCACTTTACTACGATACTGCCAAAAAACGACCGATTCTTTTCCTTGGGAAATTGAAAGCTCGATGGCTGCAGGATGAAAACGGACCGGTGAGCAACTTGACCCTGGAGTGCTTGGACCCCACTGTTTACCCTAGCAATATTTTCAAAGAGCCCCAACAAGGACCTGACCTGGATAATTTCCAACTGTGGAATATTGTGGCTGGACCATTGACAGTGGAATTCCTGGGAAACAAACGCTTCAAGGTGAACACAAAGCCTTAAAATTTGTCATGCTTATATACATTTATGTGTTTGTATACGTGTTTATTCAATACTCTATACGAAAACATAAGAAAAAGATGAAATTGAAAACTGAAACTTTGAATTGAAAAAATTGAAATATTTGAGTTGATTATTTTCAAAATAAACTAAATTAAGTCCATGACCATACATGGGCGTGGGGGGGGGTTTGGGGGGGGCATTTCACCCCCCCAGAAGGCATCATCACCCCCCCCAGACAGGTGCTTCACCCCCCCCAGAATGCTTTGAAGGTAGCTCACGAAACAAAAATCGGTGGCTCACGAAGCGAAATTGGTGGCTCACGAAGCAAAAATGGCCGGAAAATTGCTCCGCCCCCCCCCCCCCCCCCCGGTGGCTCACCCCCCCCCCCAGAATTCGGTAGCTGCCCACGTATGTCCATGACTTATTGTATGCGTAAATATTCCGTATTTCAGGTTCCAGGGCTACTCAACGTTCGCAAAACTGTGTCAATGGTGCAAGATTTAAGCCGAAAGGAGGAAGCCATACAGTTGAATTACGCTGTTGACGCTGCTGCGCCCGATGTGGAACCAAATCAAACTTTTAAAGAATAAATTGTAAACCAGCTTTTAAACCAGCATGACGGAATGTGTAAAAAAACACTAAAACTTGTCCGTTACAGTAAGATTTAATCATTAAACTTGACAAAAAAGTTGTCCAAACTGTTGTAATTTTTTTTGTCTACTGTGTACTTTTTTTTGTCTAACTGAAGACAAAAAAAATTACACCATTTTTAGCGCTCAGTCAGGATTTTTATGCTGCTGTCACTAGAATTTTAGTAGGAAATTCAATGTTTAATAGTGGTGCATGCATCCATATTTACGGTACTTAAAATTTGTGAAAGGGTAGGTAGAAAAATAGAAAGGGTGATTTTTGTAATTTTTTTGTCGCCCTGACTATATGCGAAAAGAATGTGAAAATTTTGATATGCAAGCTCAATTTAACTATGTATATTTCGCCTCTTTTCAGTTGGCAAAATTACTATTTTTAGTATAAATGAGCTAAATATGTTGCTAAGAGAGCTGTATTAAATATATTATTATGTGTTATTTTATGACAATCAAGCTTCAGGCTGATATTACGACTGAATTGGTCATAATTTTCGACGATTAGCCCTAATATGTCGAAAAACGATGATTTTTGACAAAAATTGAATTTTTTCGTATAGGTATAAATCAACGTTTTTTCGCTTGGAAAGTGCTAAAAATGAACTCAGCGTATGCGAAAACCTATAAAAACGTGTTTTCACGGTGAAAAAATGTCAGTTTGAATTTCTCCCGCCCCCCCCCCGCCTCAGTTGCGCCGTTAAAATCATCTTAATTTTGAGTGAATTTGATGCGAAAAACATGTTAAAATGATGTTAAAATTTTTTAACATGTTTTTAACACTATTCAAAAAAACGTGTTAAAAGATGTTAAAACCATGTTAATAACAGTTAAAATATGTTAAAAACATGTTAAAAGCATGTTAATCGAAAGTGCAAAAAAACATGTTAAAAACATTCCAACACATTCTTCCTGTGATAAGTTGTTTAGTTTTACGTGCTTTTGTTTCAGAAGTGCAATTACTATATTTACAAGATGACCAAGCCGTCAACGGAATTGATGTGGCTTTTATTAGTCTTATTCGCTGTTGTTTCTCGATGGGACGATATAATGCTCGCAAAGTGGAATATATCTTCTACATTGGGCGAAAAGAATTTGGGTCCCACTATTGATAATTCGAAAGATTTTGGATTAGGTTTCAAGTGAGTGCCTTTGTTTCAGAACTAAGTGAATGCGTTGCGTTTAAGATTCAGGTCAGAAAAGTGCTTTAATTTATTTTGCAGCTAGAAGGAATGTGTTCTGTGATATTTTGAACGTCAACATCGACGCTAAGCCTTGATTTAAACTTTAGCTTTACGCACAAATTTTTACCCTTACACTACCTGTGGGTAAAGGTACCCCTGCAGATAATTGTGAGAATACGGCGCCAGTACTAAAGGTAGAGGTATATAATGTTAATGGTGGTTAATATTAGGTTTAAAAATAAAGAAAGTTAAAAAAATTTTGAGAATACAGCTACAAATCCTCACTTGGTGCGTGCCGACTGCTGTGTATTTTATTTTGAAAATATTCTTTCTGTATTTTAGGTACCATTGGAGAAGCACCAAGAATATTTTGTTTCGCAACAGCAATTTACATTTTGGCGCGCTGATGCGACAAAACTTTACGATTCCAGTTTATGTTTTGTCGGATCTGCAGTTCACAGGAACTGGCTCTCTCACTGAAGATCCCTCGTTAGAGGTAATTATTTAATAATCTAATATGTTTTGCTATTTTCTCCCTTTTTGTTTCTCTCAATTAAACAGATTTACAGGTTTGTAAAATGCTCTGTTTTCAATTTTAGCCGCCAAAGCCCCTCCAAATCGAGATTCCGGAAAAATGACTAAGAGATGCAATGTCATGTTTGCATATAGCATTGCCGGATTTTTCTCAAACTAATTGGGCATCATTATGACGGTTA
Source organism: Trissonchulus sp. WLG1_4 (assembly GCA_030248245.1). Taxonomy (NCBI): domain Eukaryota; kingdom Metazoa; phylum Nematoda; class Enoplea; order Enoplida; family Ironidae; genus Trissonchulus; species Trissonchulus sp. WLG1_4. The sequence goes on along the minus strand of JASANF010001676.1, from coordinate 26,228 downwards.
TCTTTTACATCTTTTTTCAGGAACTTAACTTATGACAAATGATACACTAATGTATTTGTTAACTTTTTCAGGATTTAGAATTAATTGATATTTTGTGGCGACAAGATTGTGACCAAGGAAAAGACGATCTTCCGACTGTGGTTTTTACCCCAGAGGGACAGCAAGAAATGGATTTACGTCTGCTTCAGCAAAAGTCTGCTTTTCAACAGGTCAGTAGAACAATTTTTAACACTAGACAAATTATTGGAAAATTGTACTGCTGACCGTTATTGTTTATTATTGTTAGTCCTTGAAGATGAAAGATTTACATATGCAAACTCAAAACTGTGCAGAGTGCATTCAAAGTTAAACAATGTCGTCAGAAAACAGTATATCCAGCATTGCTGTATATTTGATAATGCAAACCCAGACTATACAGAATACATACATTATGCTTACTTAAGTGTTTAACACGTAAAGAACATCAGTATGGATATATAATAGTTTTGATTCCCACAAACGCTTATATACATTCATAATACATAGTATGTAATATGTATGCTATCGATACTATACTTTACTAAGAGCGGCGGCTGAGTTCAAGCCAGAGCTTAGTGTGCTATCTATATGATGACCAAAAAATGATGATTCTTTATACGTATATATATTTTTTGTTTAGTGGCCAGCCACGGTAGGCCGAGCATATTTGGAGCTGCTACAGGCCCAGGCCGACTACGACAAATCTCGCCAACATTTCAGTGTGCTGGAAGCACTGCCTCCTTGCGCCTCAACCGCGCAGGTTGAGCTCAAAGAACTGGAGGAAAATAAATCTGGACCGCTGGTTGAGTTTCCTAGTTCGGCTGATGAACCGGTCTCCCCGACAACACAACCGTTGGAAATGGCTCCTGTTTTTACTAACGTACGTAAACTTTGAGATTTAAGTATTTTGAGTATTTTGAGTCGGTTAATGTGTACAACATGTATATATATACAATATGTAGAATAGAATTGTGTGTTTTGAGGGTTGTCTAGATTTTTGCAACAGAATGTAGGCATTCGCAGTTTTTAGTCAATTTGTTTACGAGTCTATTTGTAGCTTATATATTAAGCTAATAAGCTTTCGACTAAATGTTATGGAATTCATTCAATCAACTAATGTAACGCGGTCATTTTGGGGGGGGGGCTCTCTAGCTTTTGCGGACCCTCCCTCCCTGCTTGATGAATTCCCGAAAATACCGATTGTGTTGAGAAAAATTTTTTTCAGTCACTTTTTGCCGCATTTTCGGCACCCTCCCCTACAGCACGTCGATGTTGAGTATTTCCCAATACACGCACCCTCTTACATGTTTGCTGTGAACATTCATTAATTATAACCAAATTTGAGCTCATTACCATTTGGTTGCTATGCAACATACGTAGCGGTTTTCACTTTATTTGCTTGTTATTGTTTCAGCAGGAACCAAGCGTTAGTACAGCCATGGACAATAATATGCAAATGAGCCAGCCGAATAATATGCAAATGAACCCGGATACGGATGTGATGCTAGGCTTCGATGATTTGGGCCTCCCGTTGCACGATATTGAAATGTATCCCTCTGACAACATCCAACCGAAACCCCTTTGTCCCAGCTCAGACCCTGATGCTTTGGATACGCCCACCCTAGACCTGTCCCAACAGGAACTGTCCGATTGGTTTACTAACGCACAGCTCGTTTCTGATGTCACTGAATCGATCACCGATAATTCTTGTGAGTTTTTTTGATACTTTTTTAGCAAAATTTGAGATTAATTACAGGAGAAAAATTATACATTGCTTAGCTGAATTTTAACTTCTTATTTTTTAATGTAATATGTATACGTATATAACGCCGTAAGTTAGTAGTAAAGATTTAGCACTTTTATCAGTTAATATTTTTAGTTTAGTCGTAGTTATTAATATTTACTTGTACGTCTTGTGCCATAGTTATCGCTGCTGCAGCAATCTGATTGGCTCCGGTTTAAGTATTAGTAGTAGTAGTTAATAATTACTACGCATTCGGTCTTTGACTTTTCTGTACTTCTATTTTAGTTGGAGACTTCAAGGATACTTGTGGGGAAAGTTTGGCGACAGACCCGTTTCCTCTGCTGCCAGAAACCAACGACGTTTCATTCGTTGATGACGTAAATAGTGCTGATGTTAGCACTGTGACGGTGCGTTGCAAGTTTTTTTGCGAACATTTATTTATTTATATTATTTTTAAGCTCGTGTGATTAGTTTGTAAGTCATTAGTTTGACTATCTGCTTCAAATTTCTGGTTTTTTTCTTTGTCTCTTATCCTGTATTCGGTAATTGCATGAGAAGGCTACTACATTATCGACTTATCTACGTCTTTTTGTAAGACTATATTGTGTGAGTTGTAAAACTCTCCCTAATCGAAAACTGAGGTCATGAAATAAATCGAAAACTGAGTCAGTGAAAATTTGGTAAAAGTGATATTTTTGCAGTCAAATCAGGGGCAAGTTTTCTAGTAATTTATTCAGATATGCCCCCCTCGCCCAAACTTTTAAACCCTTTGTGTTGTTTTGAAATGTTATGTGTACCTTGATTTATAAAAAAGTATTACCGAAAATCATTTTTTAGATTCTGGATTCGACCCCGGATTCTGGCCTCGTCGGAACGATCTCAACCGAGTCCGAAATTCCCCCGAATCCAACTGTTTTCCCCACTCAGCCCCAACCCCAACCATTGGACCAATCACAAATCAGTTGTCATGGCAACTCAATTAGTCATGATCATTGCTATGCCACAATTGACTCCAGTGTGGAGCGAATCAGTCCGGTCTCGAGTATTGGTGAAGTGAAGTCAGAGTCGAGCGGAGACAGTCCAAGTCAAGATGAACTGAAAGACGATATGCTGCTAGCTACCTATGGCATTCCCTACAATAGACAGCAAATCGCACAGCTTAGTACGGATGAATTTTTGGTAGGTTAAAGGGTTTTGATGATGTTAAGATTAGGAGATTGATTCAGATTTCTGAATGTTTAAGACTGAAAACTAGCTCGGTTTGCATAAGTGGTATTCAAACGAAACCAGTTTAATTTCATATTTTGATATAAAATATGTAGTTTTTATAATTAGTTAACTGATCCTTTATGTCTTTATGTTTATGATTGAATGTCTAAGACATTGGAGTTAGGATTTGTTTGGCGTACTACAAATCCAACTTTTAGGCCACTAAGACAGTTTTAAATGTAAGCTTGCCTGAATTTTTGACGAGAAATATAAATTTTACTGGAACAGTTTTTAGCTTGCAAATTGACATCTTTTTTATGAACATATTATAGGAACGATCTATGCCTGTTTTGATAAAAAGACTAGATGTGGCATAGATATCATCATAAGAATAATTTGAAATATGATGATACAGTTTTTGGTATTTTTTAATTATAAAATATTTTTAACTATATATATATATATATATATATATATATATATATATATATATATATATATATATATATATATATATATATATATATATATATATATATTATAATTTGATTATTTTAGCGGCTGACAAAGCAGAGCGGCCTGTGGACGGAGGCTCAGCTGGCTACCCTGCGTGCCGTAAGGAGACGGAGCAAAAATAAAGCGGCCGCCCGGACCTCCAGACAGCGGAGAAATGATCGCATACGGCAGTACGAGGAAGAGGTGTGTTTTAATTGTCCGTAAGCGTATCCGGTTGTCCGTAAGAGTGTACATTTGTCCGTAAGCGTGTACGTTTTTCCGTAAGCTCTGAGCTCTGCCACTGCCTCAGAGCTGTCTATGTAGTGAAATATCGGATCAGAATTTTTGCTTAATACGGACAAATTAATATCTGTACGGACAAATTAGTATGAAGTGGATCTTCCGGTATGTGTTTTTTGTGGTTGAGTTAATGGTAAACTGCGTAAAATCACAGCTTCGGGTTCGGTGTTTTGCAAAATAAATCATTTTTTATTTATTATATTTATTTATTTTTTTATTTTAGCTGGAAACTATGTCGGATGAGCGCGAAGAGCTTCTCAGCACCAATCAGCAACTGTCTGATTTAGTCCTGCAGGAAAGGCAATATTTGCAAAATTTGCTGGCGTCTGCGGGTTTGGGACATTTGGATGTTGACCAGGTGGACTTTGCTGAAACAGCCGATGGTCAAATTTTGATAATCCAGCAACAACAACAACAGCAGAGATGATTTCAGTCCATATTGGAACTACTTAAGTTGTGATTTTTTTTGTATTATGGGGACTTTTGCGTAAATTTGGATTAAACGGATGTGTTTGCGAAAATTTTTAGTGGTTTGTATTGGTTATTTGAAAGTATTTTTTGGTTTTTAAATGTTCTTTGACGCTAACATCGACGTAATAATAGAACGTAATTAACTTTGTCGCAAGATTAAGTGAGCTGAACTTGAACTAACGCTTGTAATTAAATTATAAACTTTGTATTAAAATTAACTAAAATTTGGTCCCAAACACTCCGTTTAATCTTTTATGGGAAATTTGTTTATTAAGCTTTGCTTAGATTTTTAGATTTGATCATGGTATTGGATTATTTTTGTACAGTTTTGAATTGTGATACATGGATGTGTTTTTTAGTAGTTATACATTGAGTAATTAGCTTTTCTAATAAATTTCCTCATATTAATGTCTCAGGGTGGAAAGTTTTCTCCGTATTGCGTTTTCTCTGCCAGTTTTTGGACGTAAAAGGAATTTAACCCTCTTGTTTTCAAAGGCATCCTGTAACGACCAAAAAATCGCTCTTTGAGAATTTACAGCCGAGAATTTGAACATTTCTGTCGTAGTTTAAAATGTTTAATTTTTAGTTTCAAATTGAACAGTGACACAGTGTTTCTCATGATATATAGTCGCTTTTAGTTTTATCCGTAATTGTGTTAACTTATAAATATGTTTGCGTATTTGTTTTTGTATATACTATATTAGTGTTTAATATTTTTGTGCGGGTATCAGTTGTGCAAATTAGGAAAGCCCATGTTTTTTGTAAAGAAGAATAATTAGTAACTTAGGACTAGATATACAACTGTGTCTGCGAAAACGTCGAAAATTTATATTATCCATCATTTATTTTCGGTATATATTCTGCATAATATATTTCTCGATGTCATATTAATAGTGAGTGGTGTACTAAGTAGCCCTTAAGATGATTGCGCCTTGTAATTTTGTTAAGCTATTCTCTCCTTAAAAACTAAAAACCGCTTCACTATTTAAGTGTAGTATCTAAATGGATTCTAAAAAAAGTTATCCAAAAAAAGGTGGCAGACGCTGGTTTCTGAGTTAGCTTAAATTATAGTCTAGCAATAAATTAGAGGAATGAATCTTATTAAGCGTTTATGTCTTGTCTATTTTTCAACAATTTGTAATTTGAAAGTATACTTAATTTTCTGCCAAATTGTTGCAATTTAATGTAATGTATTGCTTCCGTTTGTGATATGTATAGATAGCTTGATGAAGTATTTTTAAATAAAAAATGCAAAATTTGTGGTCTTAGTTTATTGGATAAATGCTAAATTTCAAATAAACTATTTGAGTGGCACAGGGTTAATGAAATTATTTATTTAATTTATAAAGTGTCAGTGTCAGCAAATAGCACAAAACGTACAGCGCCTGATTTACTGCTGATGAATGTAAAGTCTGAAGTCCTACCGATGGTACAGGAAATTATGCCCTCACGGACAGGATTTTCAAAGAAAACTCGTCACCCGGACAGATTATTCCGTCCCCCTACAAATTTAGAAAATTTGTTAATTTTTTAGAAAGCATGTCCGGATTTCCCCCCTCCCCTGTTGAATTTTAAGTTTCATTTGACTGAAGTCTGACAAAAAAATGCGCCACATGTTTCGTTTTCTCAAGTTATAAGGGTGGCGATTAACCCTTTCATGCGCATATGAAGCCGGGGTGGGGCGGGTACCACTTCGACACTCCTGATTTCAGGGCAGTACCCACCCTTGAAATCGTAGCGTAAAAGGGTTATTTCGGTCTTAGCATGGTTCCGGCAGATTACCTAGACTAGGGAAGAGTGTCATACATGTGCTCGTCATTCTACCAAATACAACATCTTCGAACACTTATTATTGGCCGGCTTTTTTCGTAAATTTGATGAAAGTAAGATATAGTAGGTAGTAACTATATAATTGACAGTGATGCCAATGTGATTTCACGTGTTAAGGTGGTAGTAACGATTTCGACGATTTCTTACATTAGAAATTAGAGAAATCTTTTTTTCGAAGCGAATAGTAAACTAGTCTAAAAGTAACCATAATTTTATGAAACTAGATCAAAATATACACAAATAATATTTTATTCAGTTCAAAATGTACAAGATAAGACTAGCTACCACGTTGGCTTACTGTTAAGTAAGCCAATTTAGTAGCTAGCCTCAAACTAAGAATTTTGACAAATAAAAAAAAACCAACATCACAATTTTAGTCTAGTTTACAAAAATTATTGCGGTTTTGCTGTGAGTTTCAAAATTGCGACAAAAACGTGCTTCAAAGTTATATCGTCGAAATCGTTACTACCACCTTAAATAAAACCGGCTAAAAGTTCTTTTTAAATAACTAAAAGCCCAAACTTAAGGTTTACAAAGTATTTACTAACCCCATGCTCTGTCTCAAAAATTTGTAATGCTAAAAAGCTACTAAAGCAACTATTGTGTTATCAGTTTAAGTTGTGCTAAGCAGTACGGGTCCAGCCAACAGTGCTTTTTTTTCCTGCTTAGCACATCATATTAACAAGCTCAATCTGCTACAATATCGTCTGTAGGTAGCAGGCCTAATTATTCAAGAAAAACCGATCGGAAGTTAACCGAAACCTGTTGTGCTGTGATGTTTACACCCACACACCAATTTATTCACTGGAAGAATTTTTGAAGTAATTTAAGCCGAGGCTCCGTTATTCTCAGGCTTATAAACATGTTATTTTTGCATAGATGTTTATGTCTATGTAATGTTCACTCACGGTATAAAAAGCTATGCACTGAACTGATTTTATTGTAACGGTTTTTAAAATACGAAATAATGAAGTTTTGTTTTACAATCGACAGAAATGCTGCAAAAGTTTGATCCGGGGATTTTTTTCCTGGATCTTGCCACCGGAGGTACAGCAGCTGTTATTGCCAAAACTGCCGTGGCCCCAATCGAACGTGTGAAACTGTTACTGCAGGTTGGTTGTCTTCTGTTAAAATGTGAGATAATTCCTGAAACACATTCATTGAAGCAAGAGTTCATAATGGGAAGAGTATGTATGTAATGTATATGACATGCAAAATGGGTATATACCTAACTTATTTCAAATCCCATGGAACCTCTACTGGCAACTGGCACGTGCAAATGTCACTGGTGGTCTGTGGAAGTTATTAACTAGTTACACTAAACGGATGTGTAACCCGTCACTATATCTGTGTACAGTACATCGGCTCAATAGCTGCTGTAATTGTTTACTATGCCTACTATTGCCTTTGAATGCTGTTTCATGTTCTAATGAGCCTAATCGCCTCCGTATATGTTGGGTTAGCCGTGTTTACATGTACATAACCGATTACATACACGGATAAGAAGCGTGTAAACGGTTACGCAGATAATTAGCGAGTACACGCTTAGAAGTAGCCAGTAGGTCAACGTATACACGTAGTAATGGAAGTCGCAAAAATTCGTTTGAATTGTTTTTTAGGTACAAGACGCCCAAAAAACCATCGCTGCCGACAAAAGATACACGGGTATTATCAACGCTTTTACTCGAGTGCCTCGGGAACAAGGGTTTTTGTCATTTTGGCGTGGAAATTTTGTAAATTGCATCCGATATTTTCCAACTCAAGCGCTCAATTTTGCCTTCAAAGATACCTTCAAGAAGATATTCTTGGACGGGATTGACAAAAATACACAATTTTGGCGATTTTTTGCGGGTAACTACATAACCGACCAAAATTGAGTCAGAAACAGAAAAAAAGGTGTCAAAATTACGCGCTGCAGACTCCGGAGTCACAGCGGAGTCGGAGTGACTTGGCTCCGAAGTCAAACTATAGAATTGTATATAGAATACTTTGACTCCGGAATCAAGTGACTCCGACTCCGCTGTGACTCCGAACTCTGTAGCAAGTAATTTTGGTCGGTACTGTAACTAAATCTCAATATATTCAACGGATTGAATTTAACTCTATTTTCTGAATTATCTTTTCCTAGATGCTAGATTAACATAACGTAGTTAACCAAGGTCTACTTGAAGATATACCAAATGACAAAATGAGAAAGCTCAGCGTTCGAATTAACCATGTTTGTTTGATTAATTATGCCAAGTTGAATCAAATCTACGTATTTCATTTTTTAATCTAATTGTCAAGAATAGTGTGACTACGGATACTCTAGAATTCTGGAGGTCTTTTCTTTCAAAAGTTCCAGTTCCACTGGATCTAAAATAAGTTATCTCCCTAAATTTTTTCGTCCTGTTTTTTAATTATCCCCCAGGGCTATAGGATGGATTGCTCCCCCCCCCCAGCCCGACCGCGCTTCCACCCAGACAGGTCCGCTCCCCCGAGAATGTTTTGAAGATAGCTCACGAAGCAAAAATCGGTGGCTCAGGAGTAAAAATGGGTGGCTCATGAAGCAAAATTGGCCGGAAAAGTTGCTCCGCAACCGGTGGTCAACGGTTCCCCCCTTCCTCAGCTGCACATGTGTGCCCTGGGCCCAGACCCCCATGTACATCTGTGGACTTTAGCAGGGTTGGCAAGTCTCGGGTTTGCAACCGAGACCGAGACCGAGACCGAGACCAGGCAACCGAGACCACCGAAACGAGACCTACGAGACCGAGACCAGTCCTTGGGGGACCTTTTTTTCAAGTTTCAATTTTAAAAATTTGAGATACTTTGAAACGTGAAAAATTAGTTATTTAGGTACAAAAAAGTGACCATTAGGTTAAGTTGTATGAGTGTATGACTTGCGAAGTTGCGTGAAATTTAACATTGGAACGACTGGATGCATGAGAGGTGAGTGACAACCGGAGAATACGATTATTTTCCCGCTATTTTGTCAACTTTTGGTTATTTTTTAAAAATCTCGCACACTTCTTCGTATACCACATTTTATAGTGCATTGCATACATATATTGGCACTTTGGCAGGCTGACTCAATTGCCAGCGTAGAATCGTCCGTGCTGGTGCAGTAGTGCTACTATCAGAAGTTCTGATAGTAGACATCATCACGGACCAGAAATGTTTCTCACGCTGACACAGTTACGTTTGATGCCCCAACCACCCCATAGCCCAAAAAGCATTTGATTGTACTTGGGTTTTTTTAGATACTTAATGTTTTGACATGCGTTGAGAGGTTGGTACTTAAGAAATTCAATTAAACTGCCACCCAATTGGACATTAGTAAAGTCGCAGAAGCCAGCAAATTTTTAATTACAAATCAGCTACGAAGTTAGTACTATTTGGTATGATGGTTAGTATTTTTACTGTTTAACATAAGAGGTTTCACATACAAATGCAACATCGCTAAGTCAGACAACCCATTTTAGCTCAAACTTTAATATAAAATCTAGCTTGATATACAAAGTTTAAACTTGAAGTTAGCCAGAGTTTGCCGGTGAACTAACATTCTTCTGCAGCAGACAGTTTTGACCATTTCATGCTTGGCATTCTATTTGGAAACTTAAATTGCAAAGAAAATCTTTGTGATGTTGGAAAATTTTGAAAACTTCAAGTCTCATCTGAAATACCGAGACCACCCTATGGCAGGTCTCGGTTTTCCTACCGAGACCGAGACCGAGACCGAGACCGAGACCAGCCTAGTCTCGGGTTTTTTACGAGACCGAGACCGAGACCGAGACCGAGACTGCCAACCCTGGACTTTAGTATTAGTAATTAGTATAAAACTATAATGTATGAATGTAGTTTTTCTTTTTTCAGGCAACCTGGCTAGTGGCGGCGCTGCCGGAGCGACAGGTCTTTGTTTTGTCTACCCCCTTGATTTTGCGCGAACACGACTTGCCGCTGATGTGGGCAAGAGTCCAGAGTCGAGGGAATTCAAGGGTCTCTCTGATTGTTTGCGCAAAATAGCAAAACATGACGGTTTTCTGGGCTTGTATAGGTCAGTGTGTAAATTAAACTGTATAGGTCACTCACTACAGTACTGTGCGTAGAAAAGTTCATTGTTTGACGGCGTACGGCGTCGTCGGAGCTTCATGCGAAAAGTGACGAAGCGGAAAGTGACGAACAAAAAATTTTCAATTTTTCACTTTTTTACATTGAAAATGTGTTTTGGAGCACTTTTGAAAAAATTTTTGTTCGTCACTTTCCGGCCAACTTGGTCACTTATTGCGACGGAAGAAGCTCGTCGTACGCCGTCAAACAGGGAACCTTTTTTGCACAGTACTGTATAAACTAAGGGTCAATTATGTCTAAAATAGATTTAACGGATTAAATTTTATTTCCTTTGCGAAATAACTTAGTCTATCGTGATTTAGAGACGAATATGTGTGAATATTCCAATCACAGAATGCGCCCGCTCATGCGCCCTCGTGTGAATTTGGCTTCATTCACTTTTCTTCTGTTCGAGTGAAACACTATACAGCTATTCATTTCTTTCAGTTGAACAAAAATAAATTTCTTAAGAAAAGAAACAAATAAATAAATTAAAATGTACCATTTAAAGAAGAAAGAAAGAAATATAATTTCAGTACTCTTTTCATAACATGAAGTTTCATCTCTAAATTTAAGGAAATTGTAAGTTAAAGATTTCTTGCCTTTTTTTCAGAGGATTTGCTGCTTCTGTGCAATTCGTCATTATCTATCGTGGTGCTTATTTTGGCGTGTTTGACACCGCAAAAGTTTTCGTTTCGAAAGATTCGAAAAATTTGAAATTTTTGCCAACATGGGGAATCGCGCAGGTAAATGCTTTGGTGTTTGCAAATTGTATTTTCTCGTATTTTAATTTCTGTTTTTATAGTACATATATCTATTTTTATGTTTACGTTAAAATTTTTGAAGTATATTTTTTTTGGTTATTATGTAACCGCTGAATCAATTGAAGACTTGGAGTTTACTGCTTTTTTGTGGAAGAAACACCAGTCAATAGTGCGTAAAAACGTAGCTTGAAAAGACTCGATTTAAAACCAAGTTGAATGTTGCACCAAATTAATATAATGCATGTTTTTAGTTTGTCTATGATTTTTTCGAAAACTTTTTTACCCAGCGCCTTAAGGTGCTCATTTGTTTCGCTGAAATTTTCCATGCATTTGGAAGTGTACGTCAATGCTCTGAAGTCTAGGCAAATTCAAACGTAACATTCATGATATCAAGAGCACATAACAGGAAGAGTATGACACTCTCACTATTATTCCTTGGGGCTTGCGTCAATGTAGAGCGCAAAATAGCCTCTTTATGTACGGTTTTGACGGGGGTGCCCCCCTCATTTCAAGATATCGTACTCAACTGAGGGGAGGTACCCTGCTCAGTTAAAGACATAAGGAAATGCATTGCCCTCATTTAAAAACTGTACGGTTGTGAAGGAGGGGGCACCTTCTCATTTTAAGACACTTCGAAAGGCCGTTCGTAATAGGTTGGCCGTGAAACCCTGTTTTTGCGGGTAAATTACAAAATACAGTGTGTGGGTTGCAAAGGTAGATTTGGAAGCCTACGTGTGATTCTTGAGATCTCGATTTGGCCACATGAACAAGAATACAACTCTCTCAATATCGGCACCAAAACCCCGGGTGTAATGTCCGGCCCCGGCGCTTCTATCAGGTTTCGTTTTTTCAAAAATTTAAAACAGTCATTTTTGCAACATAATTATTATTTAACGTGAAGCTAAACAACGAACGATAAACTAACCTGTTATTAATGTGTTACTATTTAGTAATTAACTATTTCTGATTCTTTGATTGTCAACAAATTTTTACTGCTGTGGGATATAAAAATGAAGAGGCATAAATTTATAGATAGTTTTCCAGTAATACCAAAAAACCTTTCCGGATGTTAATAAATACAGTATGTTTGTGCGACAGGTTAAACTTCCTTGGAAACGATTTCTTCCAAGGAATTTAGATTCTACCAATTAATATTTACAGTAGAATTTGCATAATGATCGTGATCATAAATCAAAGAGTCATTACTCTATAGTCTAAAGTATTGCATTAGTTATTTCAGAGAATTTTTAAGGCTTCCGTGCTAGACATTATTATGTATCAAACTGCTTATTTTGGCCTACTTGACACCACAAAGGTTCTTGTATCGAAAGATCCGAAAAATTTGAACTTTTTTGCTGTACGGGTCATTGCGCAAGTAAAATTTTTAGAAATAAAATATAATAACTCAAATAGACCAATCTCTCTGAAATTTCGCAAACTTTTCCCTTTAGTTGTCTACTGTGTAGAAGCGCATGCCCCAACACATTATATACACACACCAAATTAAAAGTTAGTTGCTTGTATATATTTTTAGTTATTAAAAAGCTAAATTTCAAAACTTTGCATTCAGTGCATTTTATGTTTAGCCTATTCTAGGATTTGGCGCTACTTGCTGGCGCATCAATCCTGATTAAAGTACAGCCGTTACTTATGTCCGTTCAGCTGGCCAAATCACTAAATAATCACGCCACAAATATATATATATATATATATATATATATATATATATATATATATATATATATATATATATATATATATATATATATATATATATATATATATATATATATATATATATATATATATATATATATATATATATATATATATATATATATATATGTCTTTATTTAACGTCGAAAATAGTGTTGTTTATTATAAATAGTGTTGAAGATCAGACTGTGGCGTGATTATTTTTTCATTCTGGCGGCTGAGCGGACTAATATACGGCTGTAAGTATGAATCGACCCTTACATTAAAAAAACTTTAAATGACGTCATGATTTTAGGTGGTGACAATTTTCAGCGGCGTGCTGTGCTATCCCTGGGACACCGTCCGTAGACGTCTACAGATGCAGGCTGGCAGAAAAGACATAATGTATAGGGGAATTTCGGACTGCTGGCGTCAAATCATCACTCAGGAAGGACCCACAGCGTTGTATAAAGGCGCTTTGGCAAACGTTTTTCGAGGGACTGGTGCAGCTCTCGTACTAGCCATTTACGACGAAATTAAAAAGTACATTCGGTGACAAAGTCTGAGGGCGAATTTTATGGCGAAGTTGATTTTTGCTCAAGCCATTAAACCCGTTGTGTCGGCTGTAGAAATTGTGAACAGTTTTCAGCTCATGGACTAGTTTTATAATTTATACCTTATCCAATGCGGCAGAAAACATGTACAGTATCGACCGATTGTAAGCATAAATCAAGCTTTACAATACATTATTATAATGTTTTTCATTATTAAACTCATGTTTTTCGCGTTTGTATGTGTCCTTTTTGAATACTTTTAAGAAAAATTGAAAATAGGTGTTCAAGTAGACATTCATAAGGGCTAGAATTTTATATATTTTATATATGAATTGTGGTTGTACTATAATATTGTATAATGAGTTATCGCTTGCCGTAAATTCACTCATGCTCGGTGCTGTGGCATTAATTTGACATTGAAGGCCTATTCACACGAGGCCACGAGGGCGCATGAGCGGGCGCATTCTATTTTCACACTGCCCGCTGCATTATTTCACCACAATGCAGTAGGCAGTGTGCGTGTACGACCGCTCATGCTCCGTGGCGTGCGCCATGGAGCAAAATGGCCTTCGTGTGAATAATAGGCTTTAACACGCTTTGCATTGTCTTTTGACAGGTTTAAAAACGTGAATTGCTTTTTATTGATATTATAGGCGCGTGTCATGTTTTTAAAATGCTTTTGACGATTCAAAGTTTTTGCTTCAATTATCGATGACTTCAACTTCTTATTTCTTCACACGCAAATAAAGCCACCGTCACAAGTGCTCCGGCAAGTTTTTTCTCCACAATCTGCGCTGCATTCAGGGTCAACTTCTGAGCATGGCATCCCATCCGCTTTTTGCGGTTCCAGAGGTTTTAATTCCATTTCGGGCCGTGGCATGCTTGTTCGCTTGCGTCTGCCCTCCGAACTACCAATTGCCACCAACAAAACCAAAACTGCCACCGCAAATAACTTCATGATGATAGTTCAGACTTCAGAGAAGTGTAAAATCAAGTAGCCTAAACAAGAAAATTGTTTGAACGCTTCACTATTAAATAGATTTTATTAGTAATACGGACTTACATGCAGCTGGTGTCTAATACTAAAAAATTCGACGGCAAAAATGATTGGAGCAAGCTCGCCTGCTGAGTGAGAAGTGTATCTCCTGATTGAGTACCGATCATGACCTTGGAGTGTTTATATATTCGTTCCAGGCAATTTTTGTGCACATTTTAAATGAGTTGAACAAAGACAGATGCAGTTTTTGACATCGTTGAAAAATTTTTCAGCATAACAAAGTCTAAAAGTTGAGCAAATTTTCACCAGAGAAACATTTTCCGCGATTCTAAAGAAAAAGGTTTATCTAAAAAAAGTTTTTGTTCGTAACGGTTCTGTTGAGCTTAAAGGTTTCGTTAATATCAAGTTTACATGCAAATGAACACAATTTGGGCATGTTATACAACTGCTTTGCTTTTATGAGACCAACCTACCACGACTTTGAAGCGGTCAGCTTAGATGGTGTAAGTGAGTAAAAATAGGTCTTTGAGCAAATTAACCCACATAAATACCCACATTTGACACGTTTATCACGAAAGCCAGACGTCTTTACAAATTATTCAAATTTCAGTTATCAGTTAGGTACACCCAGCTTTAGGCAAAGCGAATTTTACTTAATTATGTAACAATAGATGTTTAAGCTTGTATAATAGGTACACTGTACGTACGTATAGGAGATAGAGATCGGCCGCTAAGCCAAGTGTCGGCCCCGGGCCGGCCCGGGGCCGCAGCCATTTTCACCGGGCCGGCCCCGGCCCGGCCCGGGCCCGGCCCGGACCCGGCATCGGCCCGCGGCCCGCCACCGGCCCCGGCCTGGACCCGCATCGGCCCGCGGCCCGCCACCGGCCCCGGGCCGCGTGGCAGCGGGCCGGCCCCGGGGCGGCCCGGGGCCGTTGCAGTCGGCCCCGGGCCGGCCCGGTCAGCCCGGCTGCTGCCCGTTGTTTGCCGGGAATCGGCCCGGGACCGGCACGTTCGGCCCGGTGGGCCCTGGTTGGCTTGATCAGTAATAAAGACTGCTAAAGTCCAAGGACGACTGTAGCTCACTAATAATTTACATACAACTGTAATGTTTTGCATTACAAACACAAAGCTGCCCCTTAAAGTAGCAGTGTTATTCCCCAGCTGTTGCTTTGATAAGATAGCGCGAGCTCTCGGACCTTACACATAATGCGCTGTAGAATGAATTAATGAATAGCAGACGCTAAACGGAAAGCTAAAATATTGAAACTTGTATCAGTCTTGATGTAGGTGGGGTGCCCCCCCCCAAATAAATCAATAAACTTAAGTCTCAGCTTAGGCGTTTACAAAAAGCTTCAACTGCACTAATCCTCACATTGTTGCAGCGCACTTGAGTCAAATTATAAACTTAAGCCCACCCACATAAGTATAGTCCACCCGCCGTTGGTTTTAGTTCCCGCTCACAGCACTTGCTTTTAAATATATTCATATTAAACTGAAGACAAAGCTCGCTCGTTGCCGTGAGGACCATTTCCTCTACGGGGGTTTGTTTGTGACGTCCATTCTGTATGTATAATTTCATTTGATTGGTTCGAGGCTGAAGCTCCACCCCGCGCCGGGCCCCGCGCCGCCCCGGCCCCGGCCGGCCGGGGCCCGGGGCCCGGGCGGCCGGCGCCGCGCGCCGGCGGGGGGGGGGCGGGGCGGGGGGGGGGGGGCGGGGGGCGGGCGGGGGGGGGGCCGGGCGGGCCGGCGGGCGGTGGCTGGGCCGGCCCCCCGGCCCCGGCCGATCTCTAATAGGAGAGAGCTAATTACAGAAGTACTGAAAATGAAATAAGGATTTAAACATCAACTTGCCTAAACCACATCTCCCAGAAACCAAAATTTGTTGCACGTTTTGTTTGAAGATGTAGTGCACATTGCCAAAATGTTATTTCGTTCAGTTAGGTAGACAAAAACTCATAGGGTGAATTTCACAAAGGTGGTTTTTATAAACCATGGTTTTGCGTAGGTTACGTCTTCATATGATTAGCAGTTAGCACATAATTTCATTACGAAATATCGTCTGATTTGTTACGAATTTCGTAAATTTCTTAAAACATGGATTTATGTAGCTCAGTTGAAATTTCAGCAAAACAAAGACTTGCTGTGCTGGCGATTTTAAATTTCAACTGAGCGAAAACCATGGGTGGATTTCACAAAGGTGGTTTTACTAAACCATTGGTTTTACGTACGTTTTGCATGATTAGCACATAATTTCATTACGAAATATCGTCTGATTTGTTACGAATTTCGTAAATTTCTTAAAACATGGATTTAGCTCAGTTGAAATTTCAGCAAAACAAAGACTTGCTGTGCTGGCGATTTTAAATTTCAACTGAGCGAAAACCATGGGTGGATTTCACAAAGGTGGTTTTACTAAACCATTGGTTTTACGTACGTTTTGCATGATTAGCACATAATTTCATTACGAAATATCGTCTGATTCATTACAAATTCCGTAAATTTTCTCAAATCATTGGTTTAGCTCAGCTGAAATTTTAGCAGAACAGAGACCTGCTGCAGTGCTGCACTGCAGGTTTGAAATTTCAACTGAGATAAACCAATGGTTTAAAAAAAATCTACGAAATTTTTAACGAATCAGACGATATTTCGTAATGAAATTATGTGCAAATCATGCAAAACGTACGTAAAACCAAGAGTACATAATAGCTTCTCACTCTATATAGAAGAAGAGTGAGACACTCTCCGGCCTATCTGTGTTCTAGCACAGGCAGATGCCCTGGTCGTTTTCAGGCTACATGTTGCCATTCTATGCAACATGTGACTGGCCAATCAGCGCGTAGATTCCATGCGTAACACACTTGCTGATGCGTTGATAAGCATTAAGATAGGGATAAAAGCTTAATAACTCATTATTTATTCATAGTCTGCTTGTAAAAACATTAAAAAAGGTTTGAAAATACATTTGGGGATATTTTGGCAAACTTTCAGCGAAATTGATTGAGAAACTTTTGAGATATAAACTTTTCTGAATTTCTTCAAAGTTTCTCAATCAATTTCGCTGAAAGTTTGCCAAAATATCCCCGAAGGTATTTGCAAACCTTTTTTAATGTTTTTACAAGCAGACTATGAATAAATATTGAGTTATTAACCTTTATCTCTATCCCGTTTTATGATTGGAGCACGTGCACAGGCGTCTGCCAATCAGAGAAGCTCGCTTCTGATTGGCCAGTCACATGTTGCATAGAATGTCAACATGTAGCCTGAAAACGAGCAGCGCATCTGCCTGTGCTAGAACACAGGCAGGCTGGAGAGTGTCTCACTCTTCTTCTATATAGACTGAGACGCTATTATGTACTCTTGGTAAAACCAATGGTTTAGTAAAACCACCTTTGTGAAATCCACCCATGATTTAAGAGATTCTACTAAATTCGTAACGAATCAAGCAATATTAAGTAATAAAATCATGTGCTACTGCTAAGTGCTAATCATACGAAGACGTACCTACGTAAAACTAGAGATGGGATCGGTTCCCTTGGAACCGGCTGTAACCGAAACCGAAACCGGAACCGAACCGGCAGCGTTTTTGGAACCGTAACCGGAACCGGCATGGTGCCGGTTCTAACCGGTTCCATTATATTTTTCTTTGACCATCAATGATTTTATACAGTTCTGTCCGAGTTGGACGCGGGGCGGATTTTCGCTGCCCCGCCCCGCCCCGTGGGGATCTTGCCCCGCCCTGCCCCGCGGGGTGGGACACCTCGCAGATTTTTGTTGCCGACTAAGACAGTTAGTAGTTTTTTATCAGAAAATTTTTTGATAAGTCGTTCAATTAGTATTTCAATCATTCAAATCGATCTATTTATTATAATAAAAGGGGCAGATTATTATTCTAAAAACTAGGTAGTACACATCGGTAGCCAGGGGCAGTACTAGAAATTTCATAAGGGCGTCGACTCTCCGGAATTTTTTTCCTTAGTCAGCATTTGTACATACTGCAGCTTGCGGATATCGAGGCGCGTGGGCCCCAGAAGCCAAAATTTGTTGCACATTTTGAAGATGTGATTTTGTTCAATTCACCAACAAAAACTCATTATTTCGGTTGCTTGGGAGCGGCAACTACCAGAAGTTAAAGGTTTCTCAGTCTATATTCTATCCCATGTTTTTTCTAGAGGTACATATCTAAAAAGTGACAAAAGTGTGAGTGTCCTTCTGCGTAAATCTTATAAATCTCATTAAATCTAAATCTTATAACATATGTAATTGCATTAATTATAGTGTTTCACCACATAAATACACTGTACCTATTTTTATCATAACCAAACTTTTTTATTATAAATATGTAGATAATACCAGTGTTTTTTTCGCAGTTTTATTTTAGTTCTAGATAAAGCTTGAATCGTTAAAGAGCTGGCAAAATTTTACTTTTGGACGCAATTTTGGAAATTTTTTAGAAAATTTCGCGAAGAAAATGCTATTGTTGTCACTTTTTCGGCCAAATAAGCTAAGAAATCTTTCAGCCTTTCAAAAAAAAATTCGTCATGGGACGCACATGACCAGGAAAAAGTGCGAAACTTCAGGAAAAAAGTGCGGTGTATAATAAACGCTGGATAATACTGTCAAGTACAGGGGACTCGAGGCGGCAGCCTCAAGAAAAAAAGACGAACTTTTTGTTCCTTCTTGAGAAGGAACTATTGTTTTGAAATTAATGGCTCACAGCGTTCAACGCTGCTGAGCAGGCTGCATAGCCAGTATGTTTTGCGTGTATTTTCAGCTTGGGAGCTGCCTGCCGATTTTTGTCTGCGTATATGCATGAAAATCCATAATCGATTACAGTGTTGTAGTGATGTACCTATTACTTCAAAATCGGCACCGTAATGTTTCACCGGCAATATATAAGAGCCATTGAAAAACACTGTATATCGCTTCTTAGAGCTGATTTGCTCAGCTCAGATCAAAGTGTAACTATGGAGCCAAATGGCTTGATGCAGCGGGATGCTTAACATCCTGCAGCATTTTTTTGTACGTAGTTGCGTACCTAGTTAGATTAGATAAGAATAAGCTAGGTACGATGTAGAGTAGTACGACGCAGTGTATGTAGCCTACAGTAGGCAAGTAAAAATAGAACCAATTCATTTAAACCTGAAAGGCAGACACCGGGGAAGGAACCTTGCCCCTTTTGGGGCCTACCTGTTTTAAATCTAATCTATAAAACATGCAGGAAAATCGCATTTTTGTTCCAAAGCAGCACGTTTGCCCACCACTAACATGACAGTATACACCCCCCTAACGCCCTTCTAAGGCGACTCGTTGCCGCTCCTACTAATGGCCCAAGCGGGAACGGTAGGTACCAGCTTCAGGGGAGGATCGTTCTCTCGCCCCTAGCATTAATGATATGATGAGCGGGGTTTTCCGTACGGGCCGGGGTTGCCGGATACCGACGGGAAATTGGCTTACCTGCTCTACGGGGCTAGGCGCAGTAGGTGCAGCTCTCCCAGGTGAAGCCTTACACCCTCGTCGGTAAATGTATAAGAAACACCACTTTCGCTTTGAGGTACATGACAACTTATACTTAGACCTCAACCATTAAATACTCGAGTTTTTATTAACAAATGTTAAGCATAAACGCATAAATTTTGCCATCTAAACGAACACATGGCTTAAAAGTTGGTCAAAATATAGCTTGAATTTTTTACTGCTTGAGTAGCACAAAAAACACGACAAATTCAAAAAATAAGTCAGTACAGTATAAAATCCTAAATCCCCGCGGGGCAACGTCTGCCCCGCCCCGCCCCGCGGGGCACCCCGCCCCGTGTCCAACTCTGGTCCGTACGTTTTAGTTTTGCTACCGCACCTGCCATGGTTTCTATTTTATGTGCAGGCTTATTTTTATGATGCAGAATTTATGCAACATTTTAGTGACTAACTTGGTGTCGATATCAGATTTTAATAAGGGGGTCTATTTTTGGATCGAGTCGGCGGGTAGATGTCCAGCAAGCCACACTGTTTGTCGTATTTTGTTTATTTTTTATATTTATCATTATTTTTTATTATTTAGCAACACAACACTACGTCGGTTTAAAACATTCAACTCTAGTTGAAGCTAAATTCCTAAAACTAATATTTTTATTCCGCCTAGATGCGAAATATTTGGATAAGGTTCGTAGCACTAAGAGTACATGCTTGGTTGGTGCTACTACGAGCCACCAGGGCCCAATTTTTTGAATAAAATGTTCTCCGTTTAAGTTCTCCGTTTAAAAGTTCTCCGTTTAAGTTCTCCGTTTAAATGTTCTCCGTTTAAAGCTTTCCGTTTAAATGTTCTCCGTGTATTTAAACGGAGAACTCGACTTCTCCGTTTATTTAAGGGGGTAATTGCGTTTTTAGGTGTTTTTTTAAACTACCATAACTGCACTTAACCTCAACAAAAACTAGAGCGGTCTTTTTTACATTTTTTTACACCTTCTAGCTTTAAAAAACTATATTTAAAAGCAGATTATCTTTTGCAATTTTACTGCTGCTATCATTTGAATACACCCCATCAGCGGTTTTTTTGACTAATTTTTGCGCCACAGTTATGAAACTCAAGATCAGCCAACAACTACTAAACTTTTTGCAGTTATGCACTGACATAATATCCCCACCCGTTTTTTTGATATAGTTGATAAGTCGTTTCTACGTTGAGAAAATGACATTTTTGTGCAAAAATCACGTAATTTGACTTTTCTCTAAAATTTTCAAAAGCCCATAACACCGACTTTACAAACTATTTTTAGAAAAGGAAAAAAACGGGTGGGGATATTTTCCTAAAGATAATGTGGTTAAAGTTTCGAAGCCGTAGTCCGTTTTTAGTTTGAGTTCTGTGGGCGCAAAAATTACACTGAAATGTCAAAAACCACGAAAACGACATTACCCCCTTAAACGGCGAACCTATATGATTGCACGCACATATTTCAAAATGTTCTCCGTTTAAGTTCTCCGTTTAACATTTTTAGATTTTTCGAAGCCAACGATTTGAATTTAAAGGGAGAACTTATCTATTTTCCATTGCAGTTTTTCGAAGCTCTCCGTTTAAGTTCTCCGTTTAAATGTTCTCTGTTTAATTAACCGGAGAACTCTAGTTCTCCGTTTAAATTGATCTTTCAATGAAAAATGTTCTTAATTTAGAATGTTAAAATGTTCTTTATTTCAATAGTTCTCCGTTTAAATGTTCTCCGTTTTTAAAAACGGAGAACTTTTAAACGGAGCTAGCGACCTCCGTTTATTTAAACGGAGAACTTGGTTGTTTAATTAATGGCTGTGCTGGATCTTTTTCAGTTTCTCTACGAATTAACTATTTGCAACACCAAAATGCAATTCTGCGAGTTTGCTAATTGCAACACTAAAATAACTTTCTGTGGTAGTTGCGTTTCGAAGTCTTTGTGATTTCTATGCAAACTTTGCGCTCACAGAATTCAAGTTACAAAGAAAGCCTCAGCACGAATTTTTGGCACAGCACTGTAAAGGTCAACATCCAGAGGCGTTTTGTCTCACTTTTTTTAAGTTTCACCTGTGGACATTTTCAGAGGGCTTTAATATACAAGAAAATATGTTAAATTTTCGGTGCGATTGTTTTCATGCTAATTACTTAGTAAGTTATTTATTAAAAAAAACTGGGGGAGATGCCTGGGGTTAAAACATGTCAAAAACCGTACCAACTTTGAGCCTCAACAGCTAATCGTATGATTCAGAGCTGTGGCGCAAAGTGTTTGTAAAAAATCCAAATATTATGGAAAGGATCTTTCTTTAGCCACTTGTACTAAAAATTAGGGATGTACCGAAAATTCGGTATTCTGCTTTCGCCCGAAAAACTGGTATTCGGTATTCGGTACCGAAAAGTCAATTTTCGGCCAAATACCAAATAATTAGGAAGTCAAGGAAATATGTAAATCAAGTAACGTTTTTCATTCATTCATTCATTCATTTTTCATTATTTATCATTATTGCTGTTACTACTTTATAGTTTACGTACAGTTTCACTGTTCAAACAAGTATTACTCCACAGCCGCTACAGCAATTTGCACTAAATTTTGTGTGCATAAACTACAACATATGTGCTATCAGCCTGTGTAAACAAACTAAACTGAAAAATTGATAAAAGTGACGAAAATATGGAATGTGAATAGGTTTTTTTAAACGTCATTTTACCGACTTTGCGACATCATTGCAAACTATATGCTGCATCACTTTTGCTGAAACTTGGCAGAATTATTTGCCTTTAGATAGATTTTCGAAATATAGAAAAACGATTTCTAACATTTCAGTGAACAAGTTTTACAGTCGCGCAAAATCGACTGCTTTCGCGACATTACCCCCTTAAATAAACGGAAAACTGAAGTTCTCTGTTTAAATAAACGCAGAACTATAGTTCTCCGTTTATTTAAACGGAGAACTCTGAGTTCTATTTTAGAAATCTTCCCAAAATAATCGTTCTAAAATTTTTAGAGTTCTCCGTTTAAATAAACGGAGAACTAGAGTTCTCCGTTTATTTAAACGGAGAACTTTGGAGTTCTATTTTAGAATTCTTCCGAAAATAATCGTCTAAAAATAGCGAGTTCTCCGTTTAAAAAAACGGAGAACATTTAAACGGGGAACTTTAAACGGAGAACAATTAAACGGAGAACTAAAACGGAGAGCTTCGAAAAATTGCATTTAGCAGAATCCATGTTCTCCGTTTAAATTCAAATTTGAGGGTTTCGAAAAAATGAAAAATGTTAAACGGAGAACTTTAAACGGAGAGCTTTTAAACGGAGAACTTAAACGGAGAACATTTTTTTCGAAAAATTGGGCCCAGAGGGCCTACATGTATGCTTACCATAGGCCTATTATATGGCAGTCTTTTTTTCTGCCAATAAGGGCCTAAACCTGCGATACTAACGTGCAATAAAAACAATTATCATATGTAGAATAAAGTATGTATGGCCTAAAATTAAAATTAAATTTTGTTGCATTTACTACGTACGTATTCATTTTCCGGCTGATCTTATTATTCATGCCCCCGTTGGCTGTCTGGGCTTTGACGGACAGCCATTAAATTGGCCAACCAATCGGATTCATATGCAAATAAGTTTCTAATGATCAACCAATCATCATGTCCTGTCATCTGCGTACATAAAAAGTCAGCCAATTCGTTTGAATTGGATGTGGCGTTTGACGGAAACTATGCAAATTAGTTTCACTGCCAGGGTCAATCAGTCGTCATTCAATCAGTTTATTGCCGGCGTGGCGGCGGCAGGCAGCGGAGGCCGGAACTGAAGCAGAAGGTCAGCAGTGGGAGCCGGAAGACGAATAATCTGAGAAGATTTGGCAGCCCGCTTATCCCAAATGCCATTTTCAGGGCAAAAGATTGGTTTAAGTTTGATAGAATTACTAGCACTACATTACTTGTTTGTTGGATACATACGATAGTTTTTGAACTATTTAAAAGTTTTGTATGTAAGGCCACTTTTAGAAGTTCACAGCTTCAGAGGGGTAACGAACGCGTGTAAGCGAAATCGAAATAGCACTTTTTGTGCTATAGCGCCTTTTTATGCGATATATGCGCTATATGCGCTATAAGCGCTATGGAAATTGCTATATGCGCTATTCGCGCTATAGCGCTTTTTGGGAGTGCTATATGCACTATTTGCGCTATATGCGCGATCGAAGGTGCTGTATGCGCTATTTGCACTATAGCGCTTTTGGGGGGTGCTATATGCGCTATTTGCACTATATGCGCTATCGAAGGTGCTATATGCGCTATTTGCGCTATATGCGCTATCGAAGGTGCTATATGCGCTAATTGCGCTCTAGCGCTTTTTGGGAGTGTTATATTCGCTAGGGGGGAGGGGAGGGAGGGGGGGGTACCCGTCGTAGCGTGTATAGCGCAAATAGCGGGGGGGGGTGGGGGGGTTTTGAGCTGGACACTATAATAGCTCAAATAGCGTAAATAGCGGAGAGGGATTTGGGGGGTTTTGAGCTGGACACTATAATAGCGCAAACAGCGGAAGGGGGGTGGGGGGGGTTTGAGCTGGACACCATAATAGCGCAAATAGCGCATATAGCGCCTTGGGGTGGGGGGTAAATTTTCGTGCTCGTGCACGCTTACACGCGACATTTACCTTCAGAGGGCTTCCAGTTTTTTAGACCTTAACTTGCGCGGCGCAAATCTGACTTTCAAGTGTCTTTACCTACTTATCGACCTATTGTTTCGTGAAAGGCTTACCTGGGGCTTTCTTCAAGGCTAGGGTTTTATTTTTCGTCTTGGTTCCAAAGGGGTCGTTTCTCAACTTTGGGTTTCTTCTAGTGTCTAACAGCTGTCATGAAGCTCAAAAGTTACGTACCTATGCACTTTCCAAGCTGTTGGATTAACGTTTAAAATAAAATCGATATGTCAACCCGAATAGGACCCAAACTTCAGGCCAGGTAAAACACTAGCTGCCTGACGAAATTCCTTAATTATGACTAGAAAGGTTTTCACTAAGCTGGCCTCGCTGCTCTCCAACCCACCATTCAAGTAGTAACTTGACAAAACTCTAAATATGTAATCCATGAGGGCAGTCTTCGGAAACTAAGTCCACACTTTCTATTCCCCATTGGCTATTAACTAAGAACTAGTAAAAATTTCGCTAGCTAAATATTTTAACATGTAACTATTTAAATAACAGTAATACTAGTCCTATGCTGAGTATATGGTCTTTGATGGCTTATAGCACCAAATATCTACTCTTGGTCTTATGTAATTTTTCTATAGTCTGACCAAAAAATGTATGTATCGAACTCTATTGCTTCATTCATAGCAACTTAGTTGTTTAAGATAACTCCCATAATGTATAATTCATTTTTTGTTGGAGATTTTTATGAAATTAAAATATTTTAAAAAACTGGAAGTTAAAATTTTTAATTCAAATAAATTTGATTTTTTTCGCCAAATTAAGGGGTTTGTGTCGCGAAATAAGTCTACTTTCCGTGGCTGTAAAGCTTGTTCAGTAAAAATGCTTGAAACTGCTCTTTCTATATTTTCACTGTACCTATGTGTTAAGGCAAATAATTTTGCCAAGTTTCAGCGGAATATGTAGGTCCAGCAAACAAGTTTGCAGTGAAGTCGCAAAGTCGGAAAAATGACGTTTTGAAAACCTATTCACATTAGCTAATCTCTCTACAGTCTCTGAATCTGAAAGTAATAATTCACTACGTCACTCCTAAAGTCTCTAACACATTAGGTCTTCGTTTGCCGCATTGCGTTTGGCGAGCTATTTTGCATACGCATTTAATATGCAAATTAGGCAGGCCATGCATGCTATATAGTGCGCATGCAATGGGCCGCCTATCCACTTTTCGTTTGCTCGCATGTGCTAAAAAGTCTTATCAGCGTCGCTCTCAAACGCATGCACGTACCGATCACGTCGTTTTCAGACGCATGTACGTACTGAAGTTTTTTCACGTCGGTTTCAGACGCATATTGATCCATTAACCTGTCGCTCTCAGACTAGTCGTGATAGATCAACCCCACCCCCTTTGTTATTCTGACTTCACATACCTGCGGTACGAGCGGAGGAGGCAGTCCATTCGTCCGAAGAAGGAGCGGCCGGCCCTAATGCGCCCGACCCACTGGGAAGTTTTGAAATTCCCAAATACCCAGATCTGCTTCGATTCGAGGATGTCCAAATGGTGTCCCCACTGGAAGCCGTATGCCACAATATGAAAAAAAGTGTCAATGCCCAATCTGTCAGTTCCGGATTTAGGCCTGAAACGCTGGGATGCGGCCAGAGAGAACCCAATTAATCGGGCAGATCCGGTACTGCAAGCCAGCGTGCTTCCAGAAGATCAAGCACCGCGGTTCTCCGCCCCAGGGCTTAACTCTGGACATGAGCGCCTACTGGCCGAGTCGGACGTCCGTTTGGACACGGAGAACAGACTGAAACGGTGGCAGCAAATGGTTGGTCAGGCCACTATCCCCATTGCAGCAATTTTTGGCAAGGTAGCAGAAAAAGCTACGAAGGTGTGGGAACTCAAGGCTGCCAACCAACCGGTGCCGACAGACCTCTCCGAAC